>JACEGR010002153.1:0-138295 GCA_014170235.1 Listronotus bonariensis | reverse complement strand
AGGTATAAGGTATAGGTACAATAAACATAATTTGAAGTTAATTAAAAATTTAAAAATATGATAAAGAAAGTACTAGCAAAAAAAATGTTCGTCCCCTATTTTTTGGCCACCCTGTATACATAAACCTATTATGACAAAAGCGCAGCTATAAATAAAGATCGATGTGTTCAAGCGTTTTCCAAAAACACTCGAACGTTGTTCGAAATAAAACCATTAAGTTTTTGCCAACTCACGCGTCCTTATTTAAGTTAATTATTTTTATGTTAAAAACATTTTTAAAATATTAATTTAGTATATTTAAGCAATTTAACACAACAATGGCAGGGAACAAAAGAGTAACATTCTTGTGAAAAGTAAAATTGTCTGTTTACATTATTCTATAAACATGCTAAAAATGATAGCGAATCCTCGCACGGTTTGGTACCCATCTACAAATGTACAGGGTGAACCCATCTCGACTACTAACCAAAACTTTTATAATTGGAAAAAGATTAAAGTTTGAATAACATAGTTGACCAAAAAATAAATATTTTTTCCATTTTTTTTTAATAATACGTATTATTCTTTTTATACATATAAAATGTGTGGAAGAATATATTAGTCCCTGGGCCAGTTATAAATTCACTTTATGATAATAACATTTTTAAAACTTTTGAGGAGTCTACCACGAATAATCATACCGCCATATATGGAAGCGGCGCGTTAACCCAGCCTGTCAATGTCAAATATTTTGGGTGTCTAACCGGGCAAACGCCTCATTTCTTTTTATTCGGACAGGATTACCACAATGTTTTGCATGCAATTTTTAAACATTGTGCCAAAAATCGTAAGGATTACAGTTTCTAAACCCGCTCAATCCGATACCCAAAACATGTCAATGGGCTTTATGGTTTCGTGACTATAACACTTACGATTTTTGGCACAATGTTTAAAATTGCATGTAAAACATTGTGGTAAATTTGTACGACAAAAAAGTGACGCGTTTGCCCGGTCCGACACCCGAAACATTTGACATTGACAGGCTGGGTTAACGCGCCGCTTCCATATATGGCAGTATGTATACTCGTGGTAGACTCGTCAGGAGGTTTTTAAAAGTGTTATTATCATAAAGTGAAGTTCATTACTGGCCCAGAGACTTTATATTTTTAATATATTAAAAGATTGAAAAATACATCCGAAACCTAATAAAAAAAAATAGCCCAAACACGTATAAATATACAGACGCTTTAATTACATTAAAGCTATTTGAGAACAATGTAAACCATGCAATCAGTAAAAAATGTTTTGCCGATATAGAAATTTGACAATACTGCTTTATCACTGGCAACAGCGTACTTGATATCCGAGTCTGCTTTAAAAATAAAAAATTGAAACCGGATTGAGACAATTTATTGTTTTGCCATTCAAGGAGCCTAGTTCCAAAGTATACAATTACCAGGCAACAATGAGACGAGTAACTGGTCCTAACAATTTGTCCATTGTATTTATCTCTTTCTGGTTTAACGCAAGTTCTAATAAATATGTCTTTGTCTTTCATCATGGCAGGCTAACGTAGATGGAGCAATCATCGCTTTGCCCTGGTTGCCAAGTTGTTTACAATTTCTGCATGTAAACTTTTATGTCCTTTTGGGCTCGCATCTAATTAAAAGAAATAAAATATACCATGAATCGAATATTTTTAACTTGACAACGTTGCCGCAGGCAGTCACGATTAAAAAGTTATTCGATATTTGGATATTTATTATATTAAATTTGTGCTTTTCAACAGATAATTTAAGGTAATATTGACATGGTTATCTGTAAGAAAAAATCTTTATAAAAACCAAATAAATGACACTTTTAATTAGGTGTGTGTAATTATTAAACTAAACCCCAATATTTTATATTAATAGGAAACAAAAACAAGTACCTAACATTAAGGGCAAAAATAGCACAGCTATATAATTTGAATTTGGCGGGCAAACGATAAAGTCGACTCACGCGCCATCTGCGTTTACCTGCCTTGAAGACAGACAAGGAAGGCCCAACAGCTATCTCTCTCTCGGATAATTTATTTACATTTAGTTGCTCGTTGCTCGTCTCATTCTTGTCTCTGTTCCAGGTATACTATTTATTACAAAAATGGGATAAATGTCCCAATAGATGTATTTTTAGATGTCGGCCAATGGGTACATCCATAACAGAGTATTCAAATATCTGTTTAAATGTAGTAGACAATGATTCTTCATGAATAATTTTTAACTATTCATACAATGTTTCGGGCAGTCCTATCTTTGTTCGTTTTCAAGTGTATACTAATGCTAATTGCTACTTCCTAACGCTACTATGTTTATATAGTATGGTAGACCATCAACCCGTGACGGAGTTGGGTCCGATCAAGCGTGGGGTTGTTCACCTAGGACACCAGCATTGGTGCGTTTAAGAACCCAAGCAGCAAGCTGACGTCTTATTGACGTCTCTTGTTAGTCACTTTTGGTCACATTTGCTCAGCAAAGGCGTCATAAGATGATGACAAAATGACGCTAATTTGACCTCCCTAAGTCATAGACAAAAGACGTCCCGTTAATGACGTCATATTAACGTCTTTAAGATGACGAAAAATTGACGCATAAACTATTTGTTAAAAGCTAAAATGATGCGATATTTTATTTGAAAATTAAAATAGGAAAATACTCTTTACTGCTTGCAATTTCCTTGTACTGCAAGGTCGCATCTCTCCGGACACTGTCCAACCTAGAGATGCAGATTTTTACACTAGCCGAAGATATTTCTTTCAAAGCTAATTGAGATCACCAACCGCAGACCGGTCTCGAACTAAATTGGTCTCATCGTTATGGTGTAGGCGATAAATAGCGAAGATGTTAAATAAACGTAGTAGTTTATTGTCCATAACGCCATCTATCGGTAGAGTTTTTTCCTATTTCAATTTTGTAAAATTATTAGTCTTATTTTTCTGTCATATGATATTTCGGTTGAGTTTTGACACGAATCATACGTCATTAAATTTTTATGAGCTACTATGACATAAAAATAATGTCGAAAAGACGTCACTCAACGACGTCAAAAACACGTCATTAAAATGACGTTAAAATGACGTCCTAATTTTGGTCTGATGACGTCCTATGACCAAAAATGACTTAAAAATTACGTCATAATGACATCAGCTTGCTGCTTGGGGTGTCTAAATAGTCTCCACACTAGGTTTACTAAAAATATATATTTTTCAAGAAGAATGTTTCTTATTTTTCTACACAAAAACCATGCGTCGGACAAAAAAAAAATTAAGAGTGAAGAAGTAAATTATTAATGAAGAAAAAGCATTGGCGTTCCAAATTTCTTTTGAACAGTGTTAAACATTTTTTAATGCTAAATATTTTTCAAATTTTTGAATTTTTTTTTTGAGGTTTTTCCTGGTAATTTTCCCATATAACATTTTTTGCCGGCAAGGCATTGGCAAAAGGTATCAAAAGACATCAAAATGGGCAATTGGCCGTTATTAGGCCACGTGTTGCAGAAAATGTGATGGCATTTATCATTAATAAGTTATGATGAAAAAAATGCGTTTAGGATGATGGCATCCATCATTAAAAGGTTTTGGCAAAAATATGCCTTTTAGATGATGGCATTACATTATTTTTCCTAATGACAATAAAATGCATTTTTACCATCCAGGGAACTAAAATGTGCATAAATAATGCACATGCATAATGTGTGTTTATGTACAGGGTGTCCCATATAAAATTAAATACTATAATTTTGGAAAAACCATAAGAGATACAAGAAAAAGTTAAATGCAGAAGTTGTTCAGTGAAATGTATTTTTTAGTATTTTTATTGTATCTCTTATGGTTTTTCCAAAATTATAGTATTTAATTTTATATGGGACACCCTGTACATAAACACACATTATGCATGTGCATTATTTATGCACATTTTAGTTCCCTGGACGGTAAAAATGCATTTTATTGTCATTAGGAAAAAAATAATGTAATGCCATCATCTAAAAGGCATATTTTGCCAAAACCTTTTAATGATGGATGCCATCATCCTAAATGCATTTTTTCAGCATAACTTATTAATGATGGATGCCATCATCCTAAACGCATTTTTTCATCATAACTTATTAATGATAAATGCCATCACATTTTCTGCAACACGTGGCCTAATAACGGCCAATTGCCCATTTTGATGTCTTTTGATACCTTTTTGCCAATGCCTTCCGGCAAAAAATGTTATATGGGTTAGATACTATACGAGTATACCTATACTTAGATTGGTACATCCTGTACAATATTTTTACAAAAATCTAAAGCTGATTTCTTGCATGATAATCTTCTACACTCACTTTCTAGTAATTTTAAAATGTTTGTACGAGAATAGTTAGTAATAAATGGATTTACCATACCGTAACAGCATGTTTTATTTTATGAAATTATTGTAATTTCGATTTAACAACTAATGTTCTTACGCAATTTTTTATCAAGTAAAAAATATACAATTTTTTAAGATCTAGAAAAAAATGTATGATATGATAAATAATTAATGGACTTTTACAGCTAATTAAAGTTTCCTTGTTTTAAACATCGTTTTTTAAAGAATCCGTTCTTATTTTTTTCATTCAGATGGTATTCCGCATCAGTTATATCATCATAATGTTTTGATTTAAATTACAAAAATATACAGGTTGATTAAAAAATCGATCATGAAACTTAAGGGGTTGATTCTACTTGACAAAATAAGGGTATAGCTTCAAATAATTTTTTTAAAATATCATTCGTTTTCGAGGTACAAGCCATCAAAGTTCAATTTTAATTTTTTTCGCCATCTTGCATTTATTTTTAACCAATCCAGTTGATATTTGGCACACAAATCGAGCTTTGCAGTTTCCAAAAATTTTAAGACAAAAGTACTTTTTAAATACCGCTAGAGGGCACTTTACCTAAAACTTAAAATTTATTTACATCATAACCTTTTATTTTGACAGATATCGCAAAGCTCCATTTTATGGACAATCAAAAACTTAAAAAATAAGGTACTCTTTATTAAAGTCGATAAACCTCACCATTTAGGCACCAACAGACATCAAAGTTTTTATCAATTTCAATCAAATTACCTACATACATACAGGGTGTCCAGTAACTTAATCGACAAACTTAACCAAACGATTCTACAACAGAAATTAAAAAAACTTCATATAAACATATGTCCTAAACGTCTTAGTTTTTGAACTACGGGGTGTTAAAAATTAAAAACAAAAAGTTTTTTTAAATATTTAATACACCGAAGTTCAAAAACTGAGACGTTTAGGACATATGTTTATATGAAGTTTTTTCTTATTTTCTGTTGTAGAATCGCCCCGTAAAGTTTGTCGGTTGAGTTACTGGATACCCTACCCTGTATGTATGTATGTAGGTATTTGATTGAAGTTGATGAAAGCTCTGATGTCTATTGGTGCCTAAGCGGTGAAGTTTATCGACTTTGATCAGAGTACCTTATTTTTTATGTTTTTGAATGTCTGTAAAATGGCGCCCCAGCTTTGCGATATCTGTCAAAATAAAAAAGTTATGATGTAAATAAATGTTTTCATTTAAAGATCTTTTTAATGGTAAAATAATATATCAGGATTCTTAAATAAAAAAATATGTACTTTTTCTTCTACCCTGTAAATTACTACCAGTATCACCATTAAAAAGACCTTTAAAGGAGCTTTTAGAAAACACCACATTAGGTACATCTAATTTTATTAGTTTCGGAAATATGGCCATCCAAATCAGATACTTAGGTAATTGTTAAAGTCAGGAGCATTAAAATAATATATCACTCGACCCGCCTTCTCATTTAAGAATTTTGGGGTGGTGGCCCTGGTGGTTAAGGGGTTAAAGGGGCGCCGTCCAATTTTTTGTAAAAAACGTTCCCCCTCAATAAATATCTTGACGTGTTTCGGTGATTTTCTCAAATCTGTCTCGTTTCAAAGATAACTTGAGTGGAGTGGAGTGGAGTAGTTTTTAAATGAACACCCTGTATTTACATATATATATATATATATATATATATATATATATATATATATATAATATATATATATATATATATATATATATATATATATATATATATATATATATATATATATATATATATATATATATATATATATATATATATATTATATAGGAATAATTTAAAGGCATTTTAAGTAAAATTTGTAAAGTTAAATGGTACTGGGTTTTAATTTAGTATTTTTTGTTGTTGTTACGTATTTGTATATGCACCTTTGGAGACAAAAACTTTTAAATCACCTTGTATATTTTAATTAACTCCTTCGCCAATTTCTTCACTTTTATAACATGATACGATGCGTCAAGCATATTTATTTTTATTAATTCCAAATGCGAATTTCTAAAGATTAAAGGTTACAAAACTTATTAAGTTATTGCTAATTTGTTTAAATAATCTCTTCGATGGGATTTTTTAAATTTCTCTTTTAGTAATATTTATTTCTAAGAAGTGTGAAATAAGAAGTACCAATGAGATACCCATTAATTACGTTATTTTAAACAAATATTAGGTATTACATTAAATTTAGAAGTAAAAAAATAATGTGATAATATACATATTTATTTGCCATATGATTTTTTTATGGCCATCTAAAACTTACCTAAGTACGTTAAAATAGTTATTTTCTGTTAAATAAAGTACTAACACAATATTAAAATGTGATCAAAAAGTTTTTAGGCTAAAACATCAACATACAAAAATAGGATTATTTTTACCATAGTTTGTGTCATTAATTTGTAAATGGTTGATTGGTTTGTGCTATTCCAATTCAAAAAGTTAATAAAATAAGAAATTTAATTTAGATTTTTTACGCAAAATATGTAAACTTCTTTTTATGGTTCAATTCTTACCCAATAACAATAATAAAACACATAATATATGCAATTTGTCTCAAAACTGCTAGCAAGAAATGCAAGGTGTGATATATTCATGGAAAGGTATTTTTTTCTTTTCAAAACAGTAAGAATATACAGGGTATACTACTTAAAATTGAGCTTTTACCAGTAAAGGTAGACGTTCACTAGAAACGGACGGGCAAGCAATTTTTTTAAACACATTAGTCCTCTGCCGTCTGCTCCGATGCGATGCGCTTCTAATGGACGCATTCTGACTTGTTTACAAGCCAGTTCATCTCTAATGGCTGCTTTAAGGATGGCTTAAAATTTCTTCTAACAAACTAGGCTCAGGTTTTGTGTAAAACATAAGTTGTCCCGACAAATTTGGTCTACCCTGTTCATAAAGGTACATACACACATCCTGTATATATGTACGTATTTACCAAAAAAAATTTTTGCATGTACAAGAATTTACAGGATTTAAAAACAAGCAGCACACACAACAAAAAAATAAAGATCTTTAATTAGTCGGTTTGATATTTTTACCGATTGAAAAACAGATAAAAATATTGAAGAAAGCTATAAAATAAATAATAGTTTAAAAAAACTAAAAAACACGCTTTTATATGCAATTGAACTAAAACTTAGAAAATAATTTTTATTACAAAGAGTTTGTATTATTACAGTAATAAAAGGTGAAACAATGAATCATAATTATATACCTCAAAATAGAATTATAATAAAATTTAAGATAATAACAGAATAATTCACTTCAGAGTAAAAAGCGTGGGGTGCATTTTACTATTTTTTCATAACTTTTCGCTCATAGATATTTACAAATGAAATAATTATAACATTTAATATATTAAGCACCCCACGCTTTTATTCTGAAGTGAATTATTCTGTTATTATTTTAAATTTTATTATAATTCTATTTTGAGGTATATAATTATGATTCATTGTTTGACCTTTTATTACTGCAATACAAACTTCTTTTAATGAAAAATTATTTTCTAATTTTTAGTTCGGTTGCATATAAAAAGCGTGTGTTTTTAGTTTTTTAAACTATTATTTATTTTTCATTTTTTAGTTCGATATATCAATTAGTTTTCTGCGGACATGTGATATTGAAATGTTTCACGAACTATTTCGTAATCTAATCATTTCATTTAAAAGCTTCACTGTTGCATGGGGTTTCAGAACGCAACTACTCCGAACAAGTTTCTGTCAGCCTTATGCTGAGAGTACGTCCGAAACTGCACGCATGCGCAGATCGCGCACTGCTCTTTCTCTGTTACTCTCCTACAGAAAATCATAAAGGAATTTATTTATCCTGGCGATCCTAATCAGGATAACGGGATACTGGTTGCAGATTATTGAATTGTCATGGGTCCTTGATACGTGTGCAAAGTTTCAAAGAAATCGAATCGCTGGAAGTTGGTGAAAATTAAGCTTAAAGATTCCGTTACATACATACATACATACATACATACAACCCAAGCTAATAAAAGCGTGTTAAAAATATAAATAATTATTTCCCTATGGTATAGTTAGCTTTCTTGCATTACTTGATTTGTAGATATATTATTAGGTATATTGTTTTGCAGAGGTGCAACTCGCTCGCGGGAAGTGGAGGAGAATTAAGCCCTAGATGAACACTGAAAAAAATATTTCAATAATTTAAAACGTTGGATGTGGGTTATTTTTAGCTACAAATGGACGTAACAAAATAATGTCTAAATTTTACAAAACTTTTCATATAAAATTCTGTATAATCCAAAAGCAATTATTAAATATCAAATTGCATGTCATCTACGAGGTTTGCAATGGCGTAGATAAAGGGGGAAAGGGGTAAAGGGAATAATTAGCCCCCCTCTGGGAAATTAATTTTGTTACGCCAGTGCATTAGTGGATTTACACCCCAACAACTTTCTTATTTTTTTATAAAAGTATGATTTTTTTAAATTTAACTTTAAATTTTCATTGTTATTACAAAAAAATATATATTTTTTGTATAATAATAGCTTTCAATATTTGAAAACGATAAGAAAAATACAAAATACTTTAAGGCAAACATTCAATTTTTGGCCAAATCTTTAAAAAAGGTTTCCGTTACGCCAACTTACGTTGAAACACTCCCCCTCCCCTCCAGAAAAATTCCAAGTTTTAAAAGAAAATCCCCTTTATGTATTTTTTGGTTAAGTACAATAAATTTCATCGACAAATTCCAAATTGTAAAAAAATATCTATATATTTAAAAAAAAACTATATCCAGTTAAAAAAATTATGCAACATTTTGAGAAAAGGTAAATATTTAAGCAAAATTTGAAATTTGTCTACAAAGTTTGATCAAACTTACGAAAAAAATACAAACAGAGGATTTACTTCTTAAGGCCACTAGCATCTGGTATACATTTGGTGTGGATCCTATGTTCCAGTTTTAGATACAGGGTGGCCCACCATATTCGACACGGTCTGTAGCTACTTGTAGCACTATTTTTAAAATTCACAGAAAAAAATAATTAGTTGCTTATAATGCTACTTCCAATAACACTTATTTCAGCTGAATGTGGTAATGATAAAACTTGTGTTTTTAAACAATCCTAATAACGCCTCTGGTCAGTTATGACGACATTCTGTGACCTATAACTCGTTTTTTCCATTATTCATAATCACTGTGTCAATTTTTTAAAAGCAACTATTAAGGTTATCAGATGGTTTCTCCTGGAATATTTTTTAGGATTAACTCTAGACCAAAGTAAACCATTTTTTCCAAATCCTATCAGTATTATATCATCTTGTTGTTGTAGAAGAAGGGTTTTTATTTAAAATCATTAAAATTTCTTTTAAACTGACTAAAACACTAGTAATCAATAAATGGTCGTTGTTATTTTCTTAAGAAAATATTAATGGCTGCTATGGCACAGCCAACTTTAATTTAAATAAACATTGGGACTAAAAATTTTTAAAAACAGATTTTACTAAAAAAGCACAAAAGATAGGTATAGGCAACCTATTCACCATTTAAAAGAGTATTTTATTTGTCATCATGTGACGTAAAAAAATACAGGATGTTCCATTTAAAATAAGAGAGATATGGCTATTTGATTTTCTGAAAAATTAAAATTATTTTTTGATCACCCTGTACAATATTTGATCTTGATTTGACCTACGTATGATATGGCAGACTTTTTCTAATCTTGTTACACATTTTAAAGTTTAAAGTGTTAAAAGTGTTAAAGTAAAATCAATTTAATTTAACCTCTGCATTTTTCAAAAAATCAAATATCACAAAAACGAATAAAATTAGACACTTACTGTACTATAAACAAACTTGAGGTATTTTTAAAGTAGAATCTAAAACCGTCATAAAATATAGGGTGTTCTATTTAAAAAAATATAACTTTGATACGTCACACTTTTTGGGACACCCTGTATACACTAAAATAATTTTATACTGTGGTCTTATACGACCTGTATATGTTCCAGTATTTACTTTTTTAAAAACTTCATGGTTATCCAGCTACAAACCGTGTTGAATATGGTTGGCCACCCTGTATAGTAATTTGAAAATATTATCTACTCCAGTATGGTAAGAAATAAGAAGATTTCTATAATGGTACTTAATTTTGTTCCCATCATTAATATTTAACACTTCTACTTTTACGATACCTATAAAATACTTCCGAATAAAATAAAAACCAAAAAGACATAATATACCAAACATGCGATATTTTTACTTATCCTTTGACATTTAATTGTTTATTCGTCCATGCAAAAGAAGCAGCAAGAGTGAAAGTGGTCTTACGCTCCTCGGTCGTACCCTCTTGGTGGTACCTTGCCAAGCGAGAAAGTTGAGAACTCTCTTCGCTCGCGCGTTCGCTGCCATCTAGTCGGCCACGGTTACTTTGGCGCGCCGCAAACCGTTATTCGATTGTTACTCTTCTTTTTTTAAGAGGAAAGACCATTGGTAGTACCTTTGAACAATCAATTTCTTCGGTAGTACGCGCGGTTACTTGAAAAAAAACTTTGGGATTACAGAAGAAAGATTATTTTTGTTGTTTAGTAATAATGGAAAATAGTTTCCTTGGTGTTTGTGCTAAACTATAGAAAAATTAAGAGTGGATATAGTTCTATCTGTGTTAAGTACTACACGGAAATTAAGGGATATTGTTAACGTCAGTAAAAGACCAAGTAGTAAGTACTATGGACACTAAGGAGATTTAGAAAACAGAACTAACGAAATAACAAAGAATTTATGAAAAAACAGCATTTAAGATCAAACATAGTTAAACTTATTTTTTATCAAATTGACTTTTTTCACGAAACATTTACCTAAAAGTGAAATTTTCAAGTAATATTGCAAATGTTTCTTTGAACAGTCACTTTGGTAAATGACAGCAAGGAATATTCTACAACAAACAAACCCACAAAGAAAGTAATAAAAAAACTGATTAGGTTCTTTTACTAAAGTTTTTAAAACTCACTTTTAATATTAAGTAATTATAATACAAGAGTACAATAAAAAGAACTGTTAAAAATAAATGGGATTTTACCAATATGAACAAAATTCACTCGTGTGTTCTGGCCTTAATTTTGAGTATTTTTCTCATCCATGCTGCTGATCCACCATATGAAAAATCTACCAACACCCTCTTACAATATTTACCTTTTAAACTAAATATCGAAACAGCTTCTAAACAAGGCGCTATTACAAATGCAACAAACTCTACGATATCCAAGGAAGAAAATTTAAACAAATTATACACAACTTTACAAAACATCCAGAAGGACCATCTTGCAAAAAATGAGTCTACCAAAAGAATTTATTCTGGCATAGATGAATTTCTGGAAAACCAGAAAAATCTTCACATGAGAAAACATTAGAAAACGATTTTGTTCGTCCACTTTTATCACAACTCCAACATGCTATCCATGGAAAGCCTTCTTACGAAGACATCCAAAATTCCGGTCGTATATCCAAAGAAGATTATGTGGATACATTCAAGTTGTTATCCAAAGAAGAAATAGACCTACTACTTCATGGAGGAGACAAGTACCAACAAAACGATGGTCACCATGATGACCAAAATGGCAATGGAATTGGAAATGGGTATGGAGTACCGCCTGGAGTTATTGATAATGGATATGGAGGTTTAAACGATAATAGGGATGATGGAGGTAGTGGTAATGGAAAGGGTTTTTTGAGTGAATATGAAGTACCTCCTGGAGATAATGGATATGGATCTTCCAATGGAAATGAAAACGTAGATATAACATTCACAAATAATGAAAACGGCCAAAGAAGTGTTTCTTATGCTAATAATGTACATGAAGAAGCAAACGAACCGAAAAGTTTGCATACAACTTATGTTGGTAATGGAAATGGACCAAATGGATTTTTAAATGGACATGATACTCCACAGAATGAAGAAAATACTTTTAAAGATTTAAATGGACAAAAAGTGTGCAAATTGCGTATATAAAAATTGAAAACGGACAAAACAATATGGTTAATAAAGGCTCTTTAGATTTGTTAGCCCCTACCAATAATGGGGATGGATATGGTACAATTAGAGCGCAAGGTGGAAATAAGGTGCAGTATTCTCCACCTCCTTTAAATGGTAATGAATATAATAAACAAAATGCAATTGGAAAACAAAATGGTCAAAATTCTTATAAAACTAATGGTGTAATACTCAGCTCAAATAACCATAATGAGGATAATTTGTATTCACCTCTTACCAATGGAAATGGATACGGTACTATAAAATTTAATAATGAAAATGAAAATGTATACAATAATAAGAATAAAAACGGGTATACTGCTTATAAAGGTAATGAGGGTAGAGATGCATCTAGTAATGTCTTAAATCCGCCTTCTAATAGAAATGAATATGAAACTATTCAAAATAACAATAGAAATGTATATCGGGCACCCAATAACAAAAATAATCAAAATGTAAATGATTTAAGTGTAGAACCGTTACATTTTAATGGAAATGATGGAACTAATGGGCACATAAAAGATCAAAACTATCACCCTTCACTAAAAAATAGCGAAATAGGTGGCAAAAATGCCAATAATAACCATAATGATACTGAGGAAAATAGATATGAAGGTATAGAACTTCCTCAGGGTATAGACGTTTTACCTTTAGAAGGAGACAATGGACACAATGGAAATTATAATAAGAGAAGTGGAGTTTCTAAGCTCCAAAATAATGAGGAAGAATTAATTAATAATACCAAGGATAAACGAATTCTTAGATCTAATGAATTTAAGACTCTTGAAGATAGTTTTGACGTAACATTATCTCGAAGAGATGATACGTCTTTGGAGGCGAGTGATAAAGAGCACATTGGAGAAATTTTACCTGCTGGTTTTAAAATTGAAAATCAAAAGACAAATATTCACAGGTTTTCTCCGGTTAGAAGGGGCTTTAGCTCCGAAAACCCTAGGCACCAAATGAGAAAGAGCTATAGTTATGACGACGGATTCTATCCTTTGGGACCTTACCAAGAGAACCCCAGAAGTGTTGTTAGTTTTCCAGGGGAAAGGTATCGATCGGAATACGAAACCAGTGGTGTTTCAGCGGAAGGATATGATCCAGGTGCCTACAGTGCAGTAAAAAGTGCTAGTTTCTTTCCTTCTCAAGAAATACCTAGCAATGATAACTCTCCCAGAGCTCGACATAACGAATTATCCACTTATCGATACCCTAGAAGGCTAAGAGGACTTACAGGACCCTTTGACTCTCCTCCATCTGGTTTTCAACACCTAAGGGGTGACGCTATCCAAAGGGAACCCATAAGAGAACCGTACTTTGATCCTTCCGCACGTTATCAGACGGCGTGGTCATCTAGGAGACCAAGAGTTATATTTCCCAGTGATTTAGTTCAGTTTAGGGAACCTGTTAACCAAGGTAGTAGTCCTGCTGAAGAAACGGATTGGTTGGCGGGTGATAATAGTTTGCAAGATTTGGAGGGAAATGATAATAGGGACAGAGGTAAGCTATTTGTTTTATTTTGTGGTGTTAGTTTCTTTTAGGGTAATATTATTAAAGATGGGAAAGTTTGAAGCCTTTAGTATGGCGAAAAATTATTATAATTTTACAAAAATATTACTAGCAACTAAATTAACGATTTAGTGTTATAGTTATACCGTATCAGCTAAGTCAAATAGTTCACAGAGAATGCGTGGGAAAAAAAAGGTCTTATGCGTGTAGAATACCAACAGGTAAAGATTAAATACATAATTACGGCATGTAAGCAAGGGGCAACTCCGCACAGTGCGCTGATTGTGGACAAAAATTCCAAAATTCATATTTTTACGACAACTTGAATGTATAATATGTGTAAAACTGTTTTAACTGTATAATAATTTTACAGTATTGCTTTCTGTATTGGCAGAGCATTGTACCTTACTCAATTATTAATAACATAACTATTTGAATGCAATAAGACCGATAAGATTTTTGCGCCGCTTTGTTGTTGTTTTCCTAGCCTAAAAACCTTTCCCTAACTTAATGTGTATAATTTTTTTACTTTTTTTTAACAAATAGATTTAAATAAATTTTAGGCCAAAAGGTTGCCTTAAAATGTCTATGATAAAACCTTAATAAACCAAATATTTTTCTTAATAAAAAGTAAGTTAAAAAGAAAATGTATGTGATAAAAATAAAATGAATAGAAGAGAATTATTGTCTGTCCATACTTGTAATAACATACCATACAATAATTTAAAACCTTTATTTTTTAAGAAATTTTTATTTATAAAAATTTAAAAAAAGAGTGTTCTATTAAATTTTATTTTATTTGGTATAATTTCCCGTTTTGGTAATTAAAAAATATTCTATAGGAACTTACTTTATGATTTAAAATGCAGATTAAAAAAAAACAGATTTTTGATTAAAAAATCTTTGCTAAAAAATACAAAAACAGGGTTTTTATAAAAAAAATATGTTTTTAAACTTTCTTTATATGATTTATTATTTAATTTGGTCATGTTAATACATACCATAGGTTTAAATTGAGTATCGATTACTGAATCATATAAAAAAATGTTTTTTGGTTGTTAAAAAATACTATTTGATTATTTGTTTTAAAAATTATTATTTTTATTATTTCTACAGTCCATAACCTGAACACAAATTATTTTTTTTACATTTAATTATTATGAATATTTTTGTACTTTTGTAGAAAAATGATATTCTTGGACAGTCTGTATAAGTTTAAAACCAAATTTTTAAGTTTTTGACGTCTGGTTAGTTCTGGTTAGTTCTGGTTAGTCTGGAATAAAATTAATAATTTTCTTATTAGATAACAAATATAACTGGTTTTAAACTTCCCTAATCACCTAAAAAATATTTTGAAAAACTTAAAAATTTGAAAAAATAATAAAAACTATTAAATTAAAAACAAAAAAAAAAAAAAATTGTTATTTAAATTTGATGTGTTGATTTTCTAAGTATTTTGGTTAGTCATATTGCGCATTGTTTTATTATTAAGGAAAAATAATGCCCAGATAATTAACAAAAATATAAAGTTACAAAAAGAAACATATTAATTTCCTAACTTCTTTATGTAATATCTGATTCACCAGTTGCTTAAAATTACCAAATAATATATATTACTAATAATAAAAACAAACACTAAAATTAATATAAAAATGAGGACAAAGTTAGGTAGTAATCAGCTTTGCTGAATTTTGGGGGTTTGCGATGATGCACATAAAATTTCCGTTATACGCAAGATAACTTACATCATTTTGTTGTAAAACATTTTAAAATAATAATTTATGTTATTAGGGGTAATGACCCAGAATTTTATTTTTTGAATTAAACTTATTATTCTTAATTTCTAAATTCTAAATTAAGCGGAGGGTAATGCAGAAGCAGATATACAGGGTGGCCCACCATATTCGACACGGTCTGTAGCTGGATAACCATGGGGTTTTAAAAAAGTAAATACTGGAACATATACAGGTCGGACAAGACCACAGTATAAAATTATTTTAGTCTATACAGGGTGTCTCAAAAAATGTGACGTATCAAAGTTATATTTTTTAAATAGAACACCCTATATTTTATGACAGTTTTAGATTCTACTTTTAAAAATAACTCAAGTTTGTTTATAGTACTAAGTGTCTAATTTTATTCGTTTTCGTGATATTTGATTTTTTTGAAAAATGCAGAGGTAAAATTAAATTGATTTTACTTTAACACTTTTAACATTTTAAACTTTAAAATATGTAAGAAGATTAGAAAAAGTTTGCCATATCATACGTAGGTCAAATCAAGATCAAATATTGTACAGGGTGATCAAAAAATAATTACAATTTTTCAGAAAATCAAATAGCCATATCTCTCTTATTTTAAATGTAACACCCTGTATTATTTTACGTTACATGATGACAAATAAAATACTCTTTTAAATGGTGTATAGGTTGCCTATACCTATCTTTTGAGCTTTTTAGTAAAATCTGTTTTTACAAATTTTTAGTCCAAATGTTTATTTAAATTAAAGTTGACTGTGACATAGCAGCCATTAATATTGTTCTTAAGAAAATAACAACGACCATTTATTGTTTACTAGTGTTTTAGTCAGTTTAAAAGAAATTTCAATGATTTTAAATAAAAACCCTTCTTCTTCTACAACAAGATGATATAATACTGGTAGGATGTGAAAAAAATGGTTTACTTTAGTCTAGAGTTAATCCTGAAAAATATTCCAGGAGAAACCTTCTGATAACCTTAATAGTTGCTTTAAAAAAATTGACACAGTGATTATGGATAATGGAGGAAACGAGTAATAGGTCACAAAATGTCGTCATAACTGACCAGAGGCGTTATTAGGATTATTTAAAAACATAAGTTTTATCATTACCACATTTAGCTGAAATAAGTGTTATTGGAAGTAGCATTATAAGCAACTAATAATTTTTTTGTGAATTTTTAAAAATATTGACAGATAATACAAAATCTTTTAATTTTGTGCTTTTTTCCAATAAATTTACATTTTGCAATAACGGCTCAGTAAATAGGCATAGCTATATCACAGCTTACTTACATTTAAATAGACATTTGGAATAAAAATATGTTAAAACGGATTTTACTTAAAAAGTATAAAAGATAGGTATATGCAACCTACACACCATTTGAAAGAGCATTTGGTTTGTCATCATGTGGTGTAAAAAATACAGGGTGTTCCATTTAAAATAAGAGAGATATTGCTATTTGACTTTCTTAAAAATTAAAATTATTTTTTGATTACCCTGTATAATCTATGATCTCGATATGACCTACGTATCATAAGGCAGACTTTCCCTAATCTTGTAACAAATTTTAAAGTTTAAGGGGTTTATATTGTTAAAATAAAATTAATTTAATTGCACCCCTGCATTTTGAAAAAAATCAAATATCACAAAAACAAATAAAATTAGACACTTGGTACTATTAACAAACTTAAATTATTTTTTATGTAGAATCTAAAAATGTCATAAAATATAGGGTGTTCCATTTAAAAAATATAACTTTGATACGTCACGCTTTTTTAAGACATCCTGTATAGAGTAAAATAATTTTATACTGTGGCCTTATCCGACCTGTATATGTTTCATCCATGGTTATGCAGCTACAGACCGTGTCGAATATGGTGGGCCACCCTGTACATGTACCTCTTTCACATGACCTTAAATTAATTTTGTATTTTTGAATTTTGTCCAGTTTAATGAGTATAATATGCAATCGTGTACGCTGTCGCCAAAAAGTTTTCCTATAGTCATATTGATGAGAGGAAATGTTCTCTTTTGAGCCGGAAGGTATTTCTTTTCTTTTAATTTGTGTACTATGTATACAAGGTGTCCAAGAATATGTGGGCAATCTCATGGATTCATATAGAACACATAAATATAATGTGACAAGTTCATGTAAAATACTTTGCCCAAGTCCCTCTTTACAGAGATATGTGCCCTTAAAAGACGTCACTGAAAATCGATTTTTCTTGAATAACTTTAATATCACTTCGCATAATAAAATAAATTATGTAAACATTTTTTTAATGTTAAACGGTTTTATTACAATAAAAATGATAAAGGTTATGTACTTAAAGCTAAAAAATAATTAAGTAAGTTCTAGCTATCAGATCGTACCAATTTTCTCCTCAATCTGGGGTATTGGTCAGACAAATAATAAAATAGTTGGGCGTAGCATAAACAGAGTAGATATTATAATAGAAATTTCACGTGCCCAACGATTTTGTTATTTGTCTGATCAATACCCCACAATTAATAAGAATATTGGTACGATCTGATAGATAGATTACTAAATTATTTTTTAGCAGTTATTGCATTTTTTATCATTTTTATTGTAATTAAACCGTTTAACATAAAAACTTCTTTTACATAATTTATTTTTAAGTTTAGTTTTGTTTTTAGTTAATACTTTTCATTCTATTAAGTTAATTTAATGCCTTACTGTACTTAACCAGAACTAACCAACGATTTAATATTGAGACAGTTGTGGAAAAAATATTTAATTCGCCATTTTGTAGCGACAACCATCTTGGATTTTAGTTTCTTCATAGTAAGCTCTACTCTACCAATCAAGCCCTTTCATTTGATACCCATATTAAGGTAGTTGTGGAAAACATATGTAATCCGCCATTTTGTGGCGGCGGGCATCTCGGATTTTAATTTTTTCATAGTGGGTTCTGTTCTAACAATTAAGCCCTTTCATATGATACCTATATTGAGATAGTTGTGGAAAAATATGTAATCCGCCATTTTGTGGCGGCGGCCATCTTTGAGTTTAATTTTTTCATAGTGGGTTCTATTCTACCAATGAAGCCCTTTCATTTGATACCCATATTAAGGTAGTTGTCGTAAAAATGAGTAAACCGCCATTTTGTGGCGGCGGCCATATTGAATTGTAATTTTTCACCTTTCGTTTGTTACCCATTTTAAGGTAGTTGTGGAAAAAATATGTAATCCGCCATTTTGTGGCGGCGGCCATCTTTGAGTTTAATTTTTTCATAGTGGGTTTTATTTTACCAATCAAGCCCTTTCATTTGATACCCATGTTAAAGTTGTAGTGAAGTAATATGTAATCCGCCATTTTGTATCGGCGGCCATTCTGGATTTACAATCATAAAAAATAAGTTATATTGTATTGTCATTAAGATTAAGGGTGTGTACAAAATTTCAGATCAATTGGTCGTTAGAAAGGGGTCAAATTTCAATTATTAGTTTTGACCCAAACCGCCACGCCGTTTTGGAGGGGCTAAGCCCCCTAGCCCCTCCCCCTTATTTTGCCCCCTGAAGAAGTTACCGATAAAAATTTATTTTTCTAATGTCGTAATATGTAATAGGTTACTATTATAAATTATTATTAAATTTTAGTATTATCTTAAAAAACTAAACTAAAACCACAACCTTAAAATTAAAACAAAAAATTGCCTTTGGGTCATAAAACAAATTTATTAAAATTTTAAATAGGCAGCAACAGTTATTATTTAGTACAAAACAGAATATACTACTTTTATTTAATATAAAACAGAATATACTAATCAAAACTAACTTAAGACTACAAAAAAACTGGCGGACTGCACAAATAAATTCTTAAGTAGGCAGCACACTATCGCGGAACGGAACGGAATGAAAGCGAACGGAACGCGTATTTCGATCCGCGATAGTGTGCAGACTCCCATTTGCTTTACTTTGCTTTCTCTGCTGTTGGTCCCATTGCAAGACGATTGACCAGTTCTCCCCTTTCCGGACTTTGCTTTCCAGGGCTTCGTACGTGGAAAATCTGGATGGTCGAGCTTTCCGCTCTCAGAAATTCCGGTTCAAATTATTCAAATATTTACTGTGGTTCCATAAGAAATAATAATCGATTCAATGCATACATTGTAGCTGTCAATCCAAAAACTGCTACTGGTATTGTGCATAATCTTCACTGTCACTTGCTGACGCTTTCAATAGAGGGCGCCACCGTCCTCGGCCGTTACGAAAACACGTGCACACCGCTAACATAAAAACATCTGGTTTTTAGGAATCTTCACTCAAAGCGCTTAGTTCCAGAAGAAAAATGCTATCAATTTAGCGTGAGTCGTTTCTCGATTCCCAAGGGCACAGAAACGCGCGTACAACTCCTTCAGCTACCTACCCAAGGACGCTATGTAGCCTCCTACGAAACGTGACCGCACAACTTGAAGATTGCGGAGAGACTGGACCATAGACAAGGGACTGGTCAGTTATTTGGACTGGGCTTCCATTTAGTTATATGCTTTTAAAATTTCCGTTCGCTTTCATTCCGTTTGGTTCCGTGCTAGTGTGCTGTCTGCTAAGCCGCGTACAGACTATTAACAATTCGCCGTGCCGCTCCACGCCGCCTAACCCGCCTCATAACGTGGACGTGGACGGAATTCACGTCGTTTCAAGGGTTTCGCGAATGATTCGCCGGTGATTAAGAGCTTGTCGGTTTTTGGTGTCAAAGGAGCGCGCAAACAGGGTGGTTAGTTTGGACGAATGTTTGACGAATTGTTGCAAGTCTGGATGCGGCTTTACCAAAAATCGTTAACGTGTAAAGCAAGGTTTCGATATACTAAATAATGTAAAGATAAATCCTCAACACTCTTTCCGCGGTCTTCGAGTATTGCGGTTCATGTTTACGTAGAGGTCTACATAGACTTCCCGGGTAGGCGATTGAAGGCATCGTACGAACGTGGCTGTACCCTTGGAGATCGAGAAAAGATTCACGCTAAATTGAGGCTTCTTTCTTCTGGGGCTAAGCGCTGTGAGTGATGATTCCTAAAGCCTGAAGTTTTTACGTTTTGGTGTTGAACACGTCATGGTGTCCTCGTATGGTCGAGGAGGTGCGCATGCCTTGAGAAAAACGTCAGTAGTGAAAGTGACGGTTATGCGCGATACCAGTAGCAGCCGCTGGCTTTACAGTCACAATTTATGCATGTTCAGAAGTTCTTCGCTGTTGTTGATGTTTACAAGTGTTTCTTATTCATATGTTAGGAAAGTCTGGAAGTTTCGAGCTCGATTATCCAGATTTTCCAAGGACAAAGCCGGGAAAGCTTATAAGCAATAGCTTATATGACCGGAACAGGAGAACTGGCGAATTGACTTAGTATCAGAGCCATAAAACAAAGAGATAGATAGATAGAGAGATAAATCCAGAAATTGCTAAAACTAATAACATTGATTTTTAATTTTTAAAATTCTACAAATGACTAATGCTTACTTGCTCACTGGTTTATGTCAAAATGCACTTATCACACCGTTTTTCTGTAAGCAAACAGCGGCTTGGTATGCTGTCTCTGCACCTAAATCACGTTGAATCATACATTTATCAATAAGACTATCGCATTTCTTATCATCACCGATAAAATATTTTAAATATTGTCTTACAACATCCTTTTGCAATATTCCATTTTCATCTAACATTCCCATTTTCTTTCCCACGCAAAACGTAAATTCTTTAAAATTTGTTTCATTCGGCAATTCTTCTTTACCAAAAAAATCTCCAGTAAAGTAAGGTAGTTAAGATTCCATTCTCTCATGCATTGGAATAGATGTGTAAGGACTTGAGGTTTAATGGTTGGTAGATTATTCTAAAAAAAACTTAAGTTACTTAAAATCTTTATGCAGAAAAAGTTAATTAATTAATAAAAAAAAATAGTTATTATCAATTAAAACTAGGTGACTTGGCAACGTTGCAACTGCAATTAAGCGCCCTTATTGGGAATTCAAATTAAGAGACGCAATGTTGCAACACGGCAATTAGCTGACAAAAATGGGTATCTAGATCAAAAATTTCGAAAAATATTTACCATATTTACAGAAATAATCGATTTTGGGTTTGTGTCTCGGCTAGATGCAAAAGAAATTTTGCAAACAGGGCATTAAATTTCGGACAAAATATTAGCACATACAAAATTACTATAATAATAAAAAAGATAAATTTTCTGTGATATTACGCATCATTGTCTAAAAACCTAAATAAAACAAAGAGTCGTTAAAAATCTATTAAATAGTAAAATTGCCACCAGCTTCATAAAATAAAGACGGCAATCAACTATTGCTGTCTAAACGCGTCGTTTAACAAGTGTGCGAGCAACAAAAAGGGGAATAACTGAAAGCGAGACAGAACTGATGACGCCGTGTCATTTTTACTATTGAATAGATCTCTACCAGCTAACGTTCCGCGTAATTTTATACAGAGCATTTCTTTAATGTCCCCCTCCCTTTTATTTTTTAAACGAATCAGTTTAAATAGGTAAAATTTTTGGATATGAAATTGATGCATACATATTATATTTTAGAGTGAAATTGTCAGATGTAAATTTTAAGATGGCGGCTGGGCGCCATCTTGAAAAAAAATGGACAGGAAGGTCTTGTGGCACATCATTTCAAAGCTCCTGAAGGGTACTTTATAACCCTGAAATATAAAATCAATAACTTTACCTAATACAAAATGGCGGTACTTTAAAAATTACCTAAATACCTGATTTGAATGGCCATAAGGTATATTTTTAAAGCTTTTTCTAGTGGTAATATAATATACAGGGTGCTTTTTTAAAAATATACACTTTTTTACCCTGTATAATAATACAAGTATTGACATTTAATGTCAAAGAGATTTCAGAATCTCCTAAAAAAGATAAAAATTTTAAAATTAAAAAAAAGATAAAAAAATAGTTAATTTATTATTTTTATTATTTGTATTCAATTTATCTTGACAACTGTGGCAGATTTGCCACTGAAACGTCGATTTTAAAGTATCTTACTTTTAATCAGGGGCGGTCATATCGACTTTCTGAGGAGGGGCCATAGGCCGAGAAAAAGTGTGTGAGGTGCCAAAAAACAACAAAAATTTCAAATTTTTTGAAGAGCAAAAAAAACAAGGTCCCCTCACCTATTTTTATTGTTGTCCTTTCATTCTTTAATTTATAAAATTACAAAAAAACTCCCACTTACTTCTCACTTTTCAATTCCATGATCACCCTCATCCCTTGGACCAGCCCTGAGGGGGCATATCATCATTAAATGCCCAAAATGCCCATATTTACCATTACATATGTATGAAATACAAAGGATGTGGCATTAAAAGAGGGGGCCATGGCCCCCATGGCCCCTCCCTATGACCGCCCCTGCTTTTAATTTAATTTTTGGCGTGTACTCAACTAAATACCATCCATCACAAGTATTACCATTATTAAGATATTTTAAAGAGCTTTAAGAAAACTTTACATTAGGTACATCTAACTTTATTAGTTTCGGAAATATGGCCATCCAAATCACATATTTAGGTAATTTTTAAAGTACCGCCATTTTGTATTAGGTGATGGTACTTTGTGTTCTAGGGTTATAAAGTACTCGTTAGGAGCTTTAAAATGATGTGCCACAAGACCCCCTTTCCATTTAATTTTTTTCCAAGATGGCGCCCAGCCGCCATTGCCATCTTGAAATTTTTATCTGTCAATTTCACTCTAAAATATAGTATTTGTGCTTCAATTTCATATCCCAAAATTTTACTTTTTAACATGATCCGTTTAAAAAATAAAAGGGTGGAGGGACATTAAAGAAATGCACTGTATAAAGCCACAAAACGTAAGTACTTAAATATTTACACTCTAACTGCAGACATATCAAATCCAACTTTGCACATTTTGCTTCATGTCAGAATTTGTTACGGAATTTGTGGTGACAAGCACCAAAACACTTAGCACAAATTGTAGACTAACTCTTTTTGTATTTTTGTTGCATTTATTAAATAAATCACAAAAATATTTAAAAAAACGATATTAACTGCATCAACAGCAAGAAATTCTTGACTACGAAATGTCATGTTTTACTAAGCTAGTTTAAAATTATTTTGAAAAGGGCGCTAGCAACCCAAGCAGCAAGCTGACGTCATTATGGCGTCATTTTTTAGTAATTTTTGGTCATAAGGCGTCATCAGACCAAAATTGTGACGTCTAACGCAATTTTACTGGCATTTTTCGTCATACTAGCTCATAAAAATCTAACGCCAGGAAAATTTGGGACATTATATGATTTGTGTCAAAATCCAACCGAAATATCATATGACAAAAAAATAAGACAAATAATTTTACAAAATTGAAATAGGAAAAAACTCTACCGATAGATGGCGTAATGGACAATAAACTACTACGTTTATTTAACATCTTCTTTTTATCGCCTATACCGTACCGACGAGACCAAAATAGTTCGAGACCGGTTTGCGGTTAGTGATCTCAATTAGCTTTGAAAAAATACTTTTGACTAGTGTAAAAATCTGCATCTCCAGGTTGGACAGTGTCCCGGGAGATGCGACTCTGCAGTGCAAGGAAATTGCAAGCAGTAAGAAGTTTTCTCCTACTTCAATTTTGAAATATAATATCAGATCATTTTAGCTTTAAAAAAAGTATATGCGTCAATTTTTCGTTATCGGGACGTCTTTTGTCAGTCATAAATTTAAGGCGAAAAACCAATTCTAAAACGGTATTTACCAATCGGTTATGTTGACGTTTAAACAATGTATTATACGTCAAAGTTGTCATCAATTATTACCGCGGTTATAATTGGTTAAACGCCTAAAATTGATATGTGACTTACGGAGGTCAATTTACCGTCATTCTGTCGTCTAAAAAGAGACGTCAATAAGACGTCAGCTTGCTGCTTAGGAACGTTTCCAAGTTCTAAATTTCTAAAACCAATCGAAAACTTTTTAAACCCTTTTGGTACACAAGAAATGTCATTCTTAGTTATATTTTTCTTGCTGTTGCTGCAGTATCGTATTTTTTATTTTTTATTTTTTAATTTATTGGATAAAAACATCAAAAAATAAAGAAATCGTTGGTCTTTAACTTGTGTTAGTTGTTTTAGTGGTGCTTATCACGGATTCTCCTAAAAATTCGGCTATAAAGAAAAATGTACAAAGTTGGTTTTGTTGTTTCTGCAGTTTAAGTGTAAATATTTAAAAACTTACGTTTCGAAGCTTTATCCAGGGTGTTTCCCAACTACGGTACAAAACATAAGGGGGTGATTTGTTATCTCTTTTTATAAAAAAATCCCCTAGAAACATATGTCCTGACTTGCTTTATGTTTGAGATACAAGGCGTTAATGTTTATTTAAAAAAGTCGATATTTTTTTCGGGGCGATGTGTTATTTTCAGATTAAAACAAAATATTGTCCGAAAATAATTATACGGGGAAAACCAGAAATTAATAAGGCGCCTTATATGCAGTAACCAGAAATGTAGGTGGTACCGGATATAGACACCCTGCCGAATGGTACCGTTCCGCGTTTTTATATGTGTACAAAATTTACGAGTACTGGCTTCGAGTGAAAGTAATGTATTAAGTATCAGATGATGGCGACACCAGAGATATTTTGGTCTTGTAGATAGGTACTTTCAATTTTTAATTACGCGTACTTAAAACGGTTGTTATTTTCGGAGATGATGTGATTTCGGTACTGATAATCATTAAATTTGAGAACATCCGGTAATGTAATGTTTAATCCGGTTAGGAATGCAACGTAATTTAAAATGTGAAAGATCTAGCCATGGATGGTATTTCTTTGGGTACACGCCAAAAATAAATTAAAGTACTAAAAACCAAAAAATTAAAACAAGTAAAAGATGATTAAAAATCGACGTTTCGGTGGCAAATCTGCCACCGTTGTCAAGATAAATTGAATAAAAATAATAATAAAAAAATTAACCATTATTAAGGTTTTAAAATTTATATCTTTTTTAGGATATTCTAAAATCTTTGACATTAAATATCAGAATATCCTAAAAATAGATATAAATTTTAAATTTCAAAACTTTGATAATAGTTAATTTTTATTTTTATTCAATTTATCTTGACAACGGTGGCAGATTTGCCACCGAAACGTCGATTTTTAATCATCTTTTACTTGTTTTAATTTTTTGGTTTTTAGTATAGTAAGAACATTTTAAAAGCGCAAATTCGATATCCTTTGAAAAGAATACAAAAAACATAAAAAAGGCCGCCTGCATTCGGACTATTAAAGGCGCCGCTATCCTTTACAGCGACGCGCCGATATACTATGGGATATAGAAATCCATTATTTGGGCCAATAAGCAACTTTGAAATTTTAATGGCTCATGCTGTGTATTTCAAAGTAGATACTCCAAACTACATGTACGCAAAATTATAAAAGGATATGACTACTTCTATTGGGGTAATAAGAAACTTGAAAATGTATTTTAAGTAAACATAAATATACAACATTTAATCTACTTAGTTTATTATTATTCTTGTTTACTAAAACAAAGTAAAAGAGTTTAAATAATAAGACCTTTTGTTGGGTTTCCGATGCAGTCTCGCGAAGTCTCGCTACTATAACTCAATCCTTTTTCTTTATTAGTTTTTGTACTTACAATTGCCTTCCTACTTTTTGCTACTTCTGAGTGTAACGACAGATACAAGATGTTTTTATAATTTACAAGGTTTTTCATTTTAAAATTTAATATGTTTTGTCCTACACTGTATATCCTAAAAGATAAAAGCATTCTGATGAAAGATATGGATTCTACAGAATCTACCCAACAAAACAGTGTATTTTATTTATTTTATATGTTAAAAAATAAAAAAGTTGGGAAGATGTATCTCTATTACGCTTCTAAGAATATTTTAAAATTATTTTTCAGATTTGGATGGTCATATTTCCGAAACTAATTGAGATAGACACATCAAATGTAGTATTTTTTAAAGCATTTTAAAAGATTTTTTTGGTGGTGATATAATATTAAGGGTATCCCATTTAAAAAAATCATACCTATTGTCGTACCCTGTATATCATATGAGATAATAATCATCGGATTACTGATTAGATAACTACCGAATTAACCAAACAAGCTGACATTTTAGTTTATTCTGTACAATAAAGAATTATAATGTTAATTGGGGTGTAAATTTATAATAACATATAATAAGTTTTAGGTTTCCAAAAAGCATTTGTAATAATTTTTAATATTTTTCCAGTAAAAAGTACCTCATTTTAAGTTGGATTGGTAAGTTTCAGAATTTTGACCAAAAAATTAATATCTATCCCATAGTGCGATGACCAGCTGCATCAACCGGCATATCATAAAAGAAGTATAGCAAAGGCGGCCGCGAAGACAAGCATGCCGATTTATTTGCTTTAAACTTTTTGTGATTTTTTTTTTTCATATCAGAGAGCACCGAATTTACATTTTTAAACTGTTCCTTCTATACTTTTAATTTAGTTTTTGGCGTGTACCCAAATAATTACCATTCATTAAATAAATCCGCCGAACTACAGAACATATCATAAGTAATTTAGTTAATACGGTGTATAAGAATAGGATGAATACTTCCCAACCTAAATCATAGAGGGAGTGGGTTGATGCCATATGACTGCATATTTAAATACGCTTACGCTTTACTCATTTATCGTTAAAGTATAAAGGGTTAAATTCTAGACTCTTTGTTTGACCTCCGAACAGTGCGGACGTGCGTAGAGGATTACAAAGTTCTTCCCGGAGTGGCGGTTAGAGGTGCCGTACGGACGTTTTTACCTTCGGGGATCCAGGAAAGATTCACACTAAATTGACGGCATCTTTCTTCTGGATCTAAGCGCTGTGAGCGAAGATATAAGCTAATGGTATCCTGTTTGGTGGTGAACACGAGGTATTTCTCAAATGGCGGGAAATGGATGGGCGTGCCATGGAAACTGTCAGTAGTGAAAGTGAAGGTTATACGTAACACCAGTAGCAGATCTTGGTTTGACAGCCGACGATTTATGCATTGCATCGATTGTTGAATTATTTGTTTTCTTTTGGAATTTCCGGGAGCTACGAGCTCGATTATCCAGATTTTCCGCCGACGAAGCCCTGGAAAGCATAGTCCGGAAGGGGGAGAGTGGTGGATTGGACTTGAATGGACCAGAACCAAGAAAAAAATAGAGAGAGAGAGAGAGAGAGA
Organism: Listronotus bonariensis; assembly: GCA_014170235.1. Taxonomy (NCBI): domain Eukaryota; kingdom Metazoa; phylum Arthropoda; class Insecta; order Coleoptera; family Curculionidae; genus Listronotus; species Listronotus bonariensis. Next base: position 110,411 of record JACEGR010002153.1, on the reverse strand, counting down.
GAAAGTATAAAGGGTTAAATTCTATGGGCAATTTAAATTATGCAACGCTTGCAACGTTGCAGTTTTCATTCAGCACCTATATAAAAAAAATTTAAACTCTTTTGAAGCACTAGGATGTTTGGATTTAATTTTTTTATAGTGCTTTTTTCTACCAATCAAGCCTTTTCGTATTAAGGTAGTTGGGAAAAATATGTAATCCGCCGTTTGTGGCGGTGGCAATTTTGATTTTTTTTCATAGAGAGCTCTATTTTACCAATAGCCTCTGGGCCATCAATGGAATGGATTTCATGGTAACAACAATTTTAAATCCTATTTATGGGGGTTCCGTTTCTTTTGACGAGTCTACCATGAATACTCATATAGCCATATATGGAACCGGTGCTTTATTCTTTACGCTCCCCTTAAACATGTAATTTTTGAGCCTTTAGGGTTTGTTATAAAAATACTCTTATTTTTGATTTTAACGAAAAGATTGTGTATTATAACCTATACGGACGCTATGTCAGTTTTAAGCCTTAAGGTTTCGTGACAGTAAAACTTAACATTTTTAGCACAATGTTTAAACATCGTATGTTAAAACATTGTGTTAAACTTGTACGACAAAAAAGTTACGCGTTCGCCCAGTTTGACATCCCAAAGATGTCAATATTTAAGCCTTATGGTTTCGTGACTTACCATTTACCCCACCATTATGTGGCGGCGCGGCGCCACTGGATTATTTTTTTTTTTTTATAGTGAGCTCCATTCTAGCAATCAGGGCCTTATTATCCATTAGGCTGATACTTTTTTTTAAAAGCTAAAATGATGCGATATTCTATTCGAAAATTAAAATAGGAAAAAACTCCTTACTGCATGCAATTTCCTTGCAATGCAAAGTACCATCTCTCGGAACACTGTCCAACTTGGAGATGCAGATTTTTACACTAGCCGGAGATATTTCTTTCAAAGCTAAGTGAGCTCACCTACCGCAGACCGCTCTCGAATTATTTTTGTCTAATGGTTACGGTTTAGACGATAAAAAGCGAAGATATTGCAGAAACGTAGTAGTTTATTGTCCATTACGCCATCTATCGGTATGTCAAAAAAACTATTAAATATACATATATAATATTTTTTATTAACACGTCTTTAAAATTTTTAATAAAGTTTTAAACAAAATGTTTACAGCTCCTAATCACAAGAATAAATATATTAACCAGAAGGATATCTCTTTTACCTTGAGCGGCGCAGGCTGTGACCTTCGAGGGCTACTAAACCGAAATTCTAAACCGAAATTGCCAGTGCAGTAGTGAAAGGCGAAGCAACGACTCGGTAACGGTCAATGTATTTTATATAGTTTATTGCGATACGTTTTATTTTTCTAAACTATAATATTCTGTTTAGTGATTTTTCTGTGAATTGTGTAAATTAATTCAAAAGTTTGAAAATATCTGCAATTAGAAAATTGTCATATGGAAAAATAAATAGATACTTGTGTAAATTATACAATACATATTTTAAAAAACTGAAGCGTATCCAGAGTAAATATTATGATAGAAATGTCAATTGCCCAACGATTTTATTATTTGTCTGATCAATACCCCAGATTGATGAGAAGATTGGTGCGATCTGGTAGCTAGGACTTACCGAATTATTTTTAAGCTTTTAGTACAATAAAACCGTTTAACATAAAAAGTTTTTTTACATAATTTATTTTCAAGTTTTTAGTTTTGTTGTTAGTTGATACTTCTCATTCTATTGAGTTCGCCTTACTATAACTAACCAGAACTAACCAACGATTCTATATTGAAGTAGTTGTGGAAAATATGTAATTCGCCATTTTGCAGCAGCGTCCATCTTGACTTTTATTTTTTTATAGTGAGCTCTATTCTACCAACCAAGCCCTTTCATTTCATACCCATATTGAGGTAGTTGTGAGAAAAAATATGTAATCCGCCATTTTGTGGCGGCGGCCATTTTGGATTTTAATTTTTTTATAGTGGGTTCTATTCTACCAATCAAGCCCTTCCATTTAATACCCATATTGAGGTATTTGTGAAAAAAATGTAATCCGCCATTTTGTGGCGGCGGCCATCTTGATTTTTTTTTATAGTGAGCTCTATTCTACCAACCAAACCCTTTCATTTGATACCCATATTGAGGTAGTTGTGAGAAAAAATATGTAATCCGCCGTTTTGTGGCGGCGGCCATTTTGGATTTTAATTTTTTTATAGTGGGTTCTATTCTACCAATCAAGCCCTTCCATTTGATACCCATATTGAGGTATTTGTGAAAAAAATATAATCCGCCATTTTGTGGCGGCGGCCATCTTGGATTTTATTTTTTCATAGTGGGTTCTATTCTACCAATAAAGCCCTTTAATTTGATACCCATATTGAGGTTGTAGTAAAGTAATATGTAATCCGCCATTTTGTATCGGCGGCCATGTTGGATTTACAATCATAAAGAATATGTTATATTGTATTGTCATCAAGACTAAGGAAGTGTACCAAATTTCAGATCGATCGGTCGTCAGGAAGGGGGTCAAATTTCAATTACTAGATTTGACCCAAAAAATAATTCCAAATAAATAACAAACAGGTCAAGTAAAACCGTTTAAAAATAGTTTTTACATCCTTGTGAACAATTTCCAATTAGTTATTTAATTAAATGGTTTGTTACAGTTAGACTATTCCATACCCTCAAATGGATAAATAGAAACTTCAAAAATATGAAAAATAAAAAATTGTCATATGCGAAAATAAATAGACACATTATTTCATAATAATTATTAATATATCTCAATACGACATATTATTAAAGCATCTGTTTTATTTGATTGTATAGATGTTATAAATTGCATTATAATAATATTAAAATATATTTTTAAGAGATAGGCGCCTAGACATGTTAATTTCTTAGGTACGCTCATGAAACGCCTGCAAAATATGCAGTTCGAGGTCATGAGACGCGCTAGAAGACATCAAAGAAGCCGCCTTCGAGATATCCTTCTGGTTAATATATTTATTCTTGTGTCCTAACCGTCTACTTGAATATCTGGCCTTCTCGACTAGCCATCACCAATTAATCACACAACACACACTTATTAGGTAATGAATACATTTAATTATGTCTATTAAAAACTCTTTTCTTTAAAAAGAAACTAAGAAGCTATAAAACCACGTAGAAAACAAATGCACAAAGTGGTCACCCTCGGTCGAAATTAACGTAGCTAATTTTACCATCATTTTATTTTTATTCGTATTTTTGTTTGACCTAATTTTTATTTGCATGATTTTTAACAATAAAATGTTATGAAAAGGCCATTTCCTTTAAATTATGTAAAAAACATAAAATAATGTTGTTTAGGTGCCATTAAAAATAAAACAGATCAAAAAAATTGCTGTAATGTTAGTTAAATACCAATGTTAATATATGGTTTAAAAACTATGAATATGCGTTGAAGGTTTGCCTTCAAAAATCCAATATTTATTTGCCTGCAACAAAAACGCGTGCTTTATTTAATCAGGATTGGTATGCCGCCATTTTTGTATGCTTGCCGGCAATTCGCCTGCATGTAAAATTTATTGGCAATTGAGTGTTTATTTAGGGTTAACTTTTTAATGCGTATTAGATGTTGGCATAATATTGCCACCATTTGCTAATGCTTTACCATCAATGCCAATATGAAAATGTATATTGCCGGCAAATAGTGTTTGCTGGGATAACACATAGGCAATATCAGGTAAAAAAAATTGGGATATAGCAACTAAATATTAAAACAAAAATAAAAAAAGGTCTGCAGGTTCAAATTTCCGTTCTTTTCTTTCAATTTGCATTTCTCCCCATGTATAATTTGGATTAAACCATTACCCAAAAATTTAGGAAAAGCAAAGTTTTACTTTCTTTTCACCCTATATATGACGCCCTCCCAATTAGGCGCTGAAGCGGTCGCTTCACGGCTTCACACTTGACCCGGTTCTGCGAAAACTCATTTGTATGGCTATTTTAGAAGAGTGTTAGATCTAATGGAGATATTTTAAGTACGAAGTTGAGTTTAGGAGGCAAAAATATCAATAAAACCATAGATCACATGTCTGTGTCCGATAAATTTTTATTTTATTTTGTTCAGTGAATTTTTTTCGATTTTTTTATTCTATACATATCCTGCCATCTTCATGCTTTCATTTAAGTTTCTGTGTATTGAACAGTAGCAGGTAGACATTAAACAAAAAACGCCTGCCTTGAAATCTTTCCTGATACGTTGACGCGTTAGTCCCGCTTTGTTTTTGCTTTAGACTGCCTCACCTTCTTTCCTCGCATTGGCAAAAATTGCCTATGGAAGTTTTGATTAGAGTAGATTACTACTTTTGCTTATTCTTCTGAAAGTTTTTGTAACAAAAAGGAATGTGAAGGTGATGACTTTTTCTTGGTCTTTAAAAATTTTTGTCACTTGGCACCGGCACCCACATGAAAAGTCAAAACCCGCGCGTCTGACGACAGGTATGAATGTGGCCATGTGAAGCGGTCTTTAGACTAACGACATATTCCACATGGGTACGCACAATGATTTTAAATAATACAAAATTAAACAAAATATTTTGCCGCACACGAATACTAGTTAATTATTAATATAAATAAACATATTTCCAAAACAATACGATTATCTGCAATAGATTGCATTTTTCGTTACTAATTTTGTCCTTGTCCTGATTCTCATGACAGAAACCTCATTATACTTATTAATACGATGTGATTTATCTGTATTTTTAACACGCTTTTATTAACTTGGGTTGTAACTATCTATCTGGCTGCCTATGTAACGGAATCTTTGAGCCTAATTTTAACCAACTTCCAGCTATTCGATTTCTTTGAAACTTTGCACACGTATTAAGGAAACATGACAATGCAATAATCTGCAAACAGTATCCCGTTATCTTTTTTGGATCGCCAGGAAAAAAAATTCCATTATATTATAAAAACAACACCTAGGTTGCCATCTTTTGGCAACATTTCAAACTTTGCTATTAAATGAAGAAGACATTTTTAGTGGGTTGCCTGGATTGCCATCTGTTGGCAAAATTTCAAACTTTGCTACTTAATGAAGATGAAATTTTTTAGTGAGTTGCAATCTGTTGGAATTTTTTCGCCATTTTGTCAAGAGTAGCAGAAACTAAAAAATGAAAAATAATTAATAGTTTAAAAAAACTAAAAAAACACGCTTTTATATGCAACCGAACTAAAAATTAGAAAATAATTTTTCATTAAAAAAAATATTGTCATTTCATAGTAAAAAGCGTGGGGTGATAAATATATTAAATGTTATAATTATTTTATTTGCAAATATCTATGATGGAAAAGTTATGAAAAAATAGTAAAATGCACCCCACGCTTTTTACTATGAAATGACAATATTTTTTTAATGAAAAATTATTTTCTAATTTTTAGTTCGGTTGCATATAAAAGCGTGTTTTTTAGTTTTTTAAACTATTAATTATTAAATATAATTTGAAGATTTCATTTTTGTATGTTTCATTGTTTAATTAAAGGTGAAATTTTAATTACTACTTGAGTATCACTGGAAGCAATTAAGCTTAAGTTTTATTTAATATATTAACATCCGGATTTCATGAGGAATAAAATACGATAAATCCGACACAAACCTTTGCTTCATTCAAAATATGATCCATCGCTTTTTAATGATTTTTTTATCTTTCTCCTTTTGCCTTGAACAATTTGTCAAGTCATTTTTATTATTTTTCTATGAAAGAAATTCTGCTCAGCAAGTCCGCAACCCATGGATGCATACAAGTCAGAGACAAGAATGAGACGAGTAACTGGTCCTAACAATTTGTCCATTGTATTTATCTCTTTCTGGTTTAACGCAAGTTCCAATAAATATGTCTTTGTCTTTCATCATGGCAGGCTATCGTAGATGGAGCAATCATCGCTTTGCCCTGGTTGCCAAGTTGTTTACAATTTCTGCATGTAAACTTTAATGTCCTTTTATAGCTCACATCTAATTAAGAGAAAGAAAATATACCATGAATCGAATATTTTTAACTTGACAAACGTTGCCGCAGGCAGTCACGCCGAAATGTTATTCGATATTTGTGTTTGATATTTTTCAATGGCCGCTTTGTTTGGACAGTTTGTTTATATTTTCTGTGATTTATTGTGTGTTTCGTGTTTTTTACCTTTAATTGGACTTTGAATATTGACTTTTATTAGTGATCACAGTGTATATATTAAATTTGTGCTTTTCAACAGATAATTAAGGTAATATTGACATGGTTATCTGTAAGAAAATTTCTTTAAAAACCAAATAAATGACATTTTTAATTAGGTGTGTGTAATTATTGAACTAAACCCCAATATTTTATATTATTAGCAAACAAAAACAAGTACCTAACATTAAGGGCAAAAATAGCACAGGTATATAATTTGAATTTGGCGGGCAAACGATAAAGTCGACTCACGCGCCATCTGCGTTTACCTTCCTTGAAGACAGACAAGGAAGACCCAGCAGCTATCTCTACCTTGGATAATTTATTTACATTTAGTTGCTCGTCTCATTGTTGTCTCTGCCTCGAGGCAGAACTTTCCAGCTAAGTGTCTCCATTATGCATGGCCGCCGAGAGCCGTGCCGGGCACCGGTACAAGTTGTTAAAACTACGGGCCCTCTTAAAAATAGGTCAACCGTAAAAACCAAAAAAAAAAGGTCTTTACTTTCTCCAAAAAGTGCTATTCTTTACATTACTTTACTTAAAATTACCATTAAAAAAGTTAAAGAGCAAAAAACGGTCCTTACTTCCTTTAAAGTGCTATTCTTTTGCATTACTTTTACGTTTTTCATCCCGTGCGAGTTCCCCCATTCACTCTGGGCCCCCAATCACTCAGAACCCCGGTAATTTGTACCTCCTTCAACGCCCTCTCGGCGGCTTTGCCAATATGTCACGATCCGATTTTTTTTTATGTGATTGGGCATTTTTAAGAAGAACATTTTTTTAACCTTTTAACAATCCACAAAGTCTAAAAGGCCTAAATACTAACGTACCGTGGGTGTCTTAAGCGAGTGAAAAGAACGCTTTTTGACATGGGATTTATATAACTTGAAGATTACCGGGAAAGGAAAGACCCCCGCGGGCAGCGATTTTTGCATTTTAAAAACCCTAGGAATATGCTAGAAACTCTAGGGATAAAAGAACAAGCAAAGTGGGAAATTCAGGGTCTGTCCAGTTGAACCGAATAGGCATAAATAGGTTCGGTATCACGAGTTTCTCTGTTGGGAACCGTCAGTGAAAAAATATACTGGACAATTCTTCAGAGCGGAAGCCATAGAAGTACCTATAAAAGATCGATAAGACCCCACAGCACGACGATTGGCGAAAAAAGGAAGTCTTTTTGTAAGTAATGGTTCTTTAATAAGGCGAACAGCTCTTCTTTAAATGGCACTAGGAATGCCAAGGGTTGTGGGGACGCCATGCCCCAGATGAGAACAATATTTTAACGGGAATCGGATTTGGGACACATAAAAAGTATAAAAATTTGAAGGAAAAAAATAATTTTTGGCCGAAAAAAAAAACCTTTTTATAGCTATCGTGGCTATCGATACAATGTATTTATGCCAGTTAAACCAGTTGTTGCCTCTTTCGATATTCTGTCTTGGTAACATGCAGAGAACGGTTCATATTTGTTATTGGCAACGTTAGACCTGGTCCCTATAAAGCAGACATCACACTATCGCGGAACGGAACGGAATGAAAGCGAACGGAAATTTTAAAAGCATATAACTAAAAGGGAGTTCCTCGGTATTCCGTTCCGCGATAGTGTGCTGTCTGCCTAATCCAACCAAAGACTGAGCTGACTGTGTCTAAAGTCACATTTTGTTGTGGTACATCTGGTAAAAGTATTTAAACACTCTGTACGATGCTTACAAATTTGCGTTTATTGTGCATATTTTAAACAATATAACAATTAACAAAATAACCATTAAAAAAACTAATCCAACTTCAAAAAGAAATTAATAAATCTCGCTATAAACCTAAAAATAATGAAAAAACTCGGGGTAATAACATATGATATAAATGCATTAAAAGCTTTGGGGATTTACTTATTAAAATTTAACAGTTTAGCACATAATATTATGTTATTACTCGACCTTTTATTTATTTATTTATTTTGTACGGTTTGGTGAGTTTTTTTTGTTTAAAGTGGGTATAATTTTTTTGTTTATTTTTCTTTTTAATTTATTATTATTGCTAATAAATCGGTTAAAATACAGTAAAAACACTACTGTACCTCTTTAGTTCGGTAAAAAGTTATTTTTTTTACACCAAGGTTGTCGATTTTGAAGGCTCCCCTGACCTCTTATTTTTATCTTTATTATCTGAGCGTATACCTCTCTAGGTGGAGCTTTGCCACAAGAACAACGTACGTGTAGAAGTCGGTTGAAAATAGCAAGCACTGCCTTTTTGTCTCTAAGATAGCTCATGTACCCAAGTACCGTAGTTGCTGAGTTTTTAAATGTTCAGAATTTGGCACAGTCGGAAAATTACATAGTTCTAGCATTTCCACTTATACGGAAGTTGATGTCAACTTTCTTATTTTTAAATGAATACTATTTATTTTTTAATTTCTGCATAGCATTTTAAGTACATTTTACGGATAATGTTCCATACCCACAAAACTTCTATAGTGACCTTGATTGATATGTTAAGAATAATTAAGAAATACAAGTGGTAAAAATAATGTTCAAAAATTATATTGACAAAACCCTTATAACAAAACAAAATAGTACTGTTAAACTAATCAATGGTAAGTAAATCCGCTATATCAAGCTAAAGTAGTACAAATCATGGAAAAATAATTGGAAATAAATCCCTGCTGTCGTAATAATATAATATGAAAAGGAGCTCTTACCTCTTCGACAGTTAAGAGAAGGAATTTCTGTTTTTTGTCTTTCGTGTCATTTAGCTGGACCCCCTCCACTGACTAATTTCGCCTGCCTTACAGGTTTCATTAAAGTGGCTTGTGGCTTTACTAGGTCCCGGGTCCCTCCCTACTGAATAATACGAAAAGCAAGACTCTTAAAGGAAAAATGTCATCGTTCGTCGGTAAGATATAATCTTACCGTTGATACCGTACTAAAGAGAATCATTTAGTTATCGGCATAAAATTTTATCGGGAGTCGGCAAGTAAATAATAGAAAAATGAACTTAAAATAAATAATAGTTTAAAAAAACTAAAAAACACGCTTTTATATGCAACCGAACTAAAAATTAGAAAATAATTTTTCATTACAAAGAGTTTGTCACTTCAGAGTAAAAAGCGTGGGGTGCATTTTACTATTGTTTCATAACTTTTCCCTCATAGATACTTGCAAATAGAATAATTATAACATTTAATATATTAAGCACCCCACGCTTTTATTCTAAAGTGACAAACTCTTTGTAATGAAAAATTATTTTCTAATTTTTAGTGCGGTTGCATATAAAAGCGTGTTTTTTTAGTTTTTTATTATTTTTCATTTTTTAGTTCGATATATCAATTAGTTTTTTAAAAATAAATGCTCCAGTTTATTCACTAAAAAATTCCTTCGCCATTTTGTCAAGAGACACAGAGGATCTGTAAAGGAATTTATTTATCCTGGCGGTCCTAATCAGGATAACGGGATACTGTTTTTAAATTATTGCATTGTCATCGGTCCTTGATACGTGTGAAAAGTTTCAAAGAAATTGAATCGCCGGAAGTTGGTAAAAATTAGGCTCAAAGATTCCGTTACATAAATAGATAGATAGATAGATAGATAGATAGATAGTTACAACCCAAGCTAATAAAAGCGTGTTAAAAACTTAGCTGTCGAAAAGAGGAAATCTCTTTTTATGTATTATTTCGACAATAGGGATTTATTTTCATTTATTTTTCTATTATTCACTTGCCAACTTCCAGTAAAACTTGATGCCGATTACTGAATGATTCTTTTTAGTACGGTATCAACGGTGAGATTATATCTTACCGACGAACAATGACATTCTTTTTTAAGGCTCTTGCTTTTGTGCAATACGCGCATTTATTGTGACGTCACACGAAGTTGACGTTTTTCTACCCTCAAGAACATATTATGTACCTATTAGAGGCAGTCTTGCCGCTGAGCTGTGCAAACAATCGCATGCTAAAAAAGCAATAAACTTTAGCTCTGCATAATCATAGTGGTCAGCAGGACCAAAAGCGATAGATTAATACTCTTTTGTCATATTTCGTTCTCATGCTCTTTTTCACACTGCTATAAAGGCTGACTCTGGAGGTATATTTTTAAGGCTTTGAATGGAATCCAAACAAACTCCTCTACCCCCTCACCTCTTCATCAAACAAAGGTTTCTATGGAAAATACAAAGTCGGTCTATATAGGGTCGCGACATTCGGCCATATTGCTTTGACGTGTTATGACGTCACATCTCCCATTTTTGGCCATGTTGTTTAGTGCCGGAGAAATCAGTTTATTGTATTAGTAAAACAACCGTTTACACAACAGTTTTTAATTATTATTAAGTTGTAAATTCTTTCACTTTAAATAAAAAAACATTTGGAATTACATCTTCCAACAAATATCACTTCTAAAACAATGCAAAATAAAATGCGCAAATTCTAGACGCCACTGGATTGATCACCAGCTTTGATTTTACCCAGTCTTGCCAACTTTTCTCCGTGAAGTGCCCATCCTTGCGTCCCCGGCCTCAAACCACCTAAAACTTGAGGAAGTGTCGTAACCTTATAAATATAAACTAACCTTGAGGAAAATATACTTTATTTTTTAAATTTGTTACATTAGTAGCACTATTTAAGATATTTTATATTAGTTTTATCAAAATGGATTACGAGGAACCTTTTAGCATTAATATCATCGATTGAAGTTCTTTCAAATTATACTTTGGTCACATAGTTAGGTTAGGTGAATGAATATCACAAATAATCACGAAAATTTAGAATCACAGTGTCACAAATAGCCGGCACTAGTCACAAACACTTTAAAACACACAAAAACTCACATAAATCGCGTATTTTAACTTTTATCACGAATTCCCATAATAAAAATCTATTGTTTGAATTCCTTGCCTGCGTCGTGACGTCAGAACTAAATGCGCGAATTCAGCTTGGACCCGGTACAGCCACTTTGATAAGTCCTTTGATGCGGGCGAAACTAGTCAGTGGGGGGCTCGAGGGGGTTCAGCTAAATGACACGAAAAGCAGGAATTATTTCTCTTAACTGTTAAAAATGGAAGATCTCTCTTTCAATAAAAATCTTCTTTTTCTTCGATATAGGCGACCATGTCTTCTGCGCCCAAGGCGCTAGATGCGAGTTCTTCCTATCCTGCTGGATATCCGGGGGACTCTTAGATAATCCCTGCGACGGTATACTTAGGGGTTGCTGCTTTAGAGGTGTCGCCAAAGCTGGCTTTTTAACGCATGGACAAGCAGTGGGGACTATTGAAGCTCCCCGCGAAGGACCAAAAAGCAGAGACGTGGCGCTGTTTGACGAAGTTCGTAAGTCAGTTTTTTTATTTGTTTGAATGGCATGCTTTTCCCTTTTTTACAATAAATAATTTTTTTTACTTAAAATGAAAGAGTCATTTTTAAAATGCTTAATAAATAGATTTTACTTGATTTAAGCGATATTTGCGCCATTTTTAACATCATTTACATGGATTTTTTTTTAAAATAGCATCTTTTGTATTTACATAAAAAGGTGCTATAGTATCTAGAAATTAAAAAAAAAATAAAAATTAAAAAAACCCACTTGTTGAAGTCGTCATTTATTATCGCTATAAGAATTGCTTAATTGATTTAAAATAATTTGTTTAAAAGCCAAATTTAAAACGATATACAGGATGTTTCAAAGTAAAAGCAAAAAATTAGGGGTTAATGTTTGTTTAAAATAAAAAGTGGTCTGCCAAATGAACATGATTTTATTCTTTATTAAAAATTAAAATACGATAAGACAATATTGGTCCGGGATTATTTATTTCTTTCGATCAAACGAAAATCTACATATTTTTAATACGTTTACTTACCTCTAAAAGGCATTATTTTTGTAGGCTTGGGCGGGGGCGTGGGGTCCGGAGCCCTAAGCGTCAGTGCGGAGCCCTAGGCGTGGGGCCCGGAGCCCTAATCGCCACATGTTGCTAAAGCCAAAGGTAGCTAGCGCCAAATGTTGCTAACGCCAACGGTAGCTAGCGCCAACGGTAGCTAGCGCCACTATTCTGTGATTCTTCTTCTTTTGCCAGGGTACCGCAATACCTACTTAGAAGGCGTTGCTTTTTTATCTGCAACTGTATGTAAAGATGGGTCAGGGGCGGCCCGTGGCCCCCTCAGAAAGTCGATATGACCGCCCCTGAGATGGGCTCACATTTAATTCATTCGGAAAGCGACACAAAAAATGATAAAGTAAAGAAACCCTTTTGTGAACAATGATTTATTGCAGCAAAAAATATTTAACCCGACGAGTTTCTAGTACCACGCCACGTGCCACCGGTTTTATAGTAGGACAGAGGCGAAATGAGAGAATGTTTTGTAAGTAGGTACTACGTGTTTTAGCAATGTATTTTTTATTATTTATTTAAAAATATGTAATCAGGCTCTGTCCGAGGCTATGTGCATTCAAAAAGGTTTGTTTACTTTATCATTTTTTGTGTACTTGGCGGCATCGCTTTCAGAATAAATTAAATATGGACCCATCTTTGCATCCTGTAGTCCGACAGTAAAATAAAATAAAAGACAACAATTCTTCACTGACATTTTACGCAAGGTGCGCACTGAAATGGAAGCGTGTGATGTGGCGGCCCAGTGGTGCGTCAGTGTCACGCAGAATCTCTGACTGGCGCACATAAATACAGAAGCGCGCATTAAAAAAGTGGCTGTGAAATGGTGTTTGGAAAGTGTTTTAAATCAGTTGGAAACCACTTGTCTCCGAAATGTTTGATTTTTGAGGGTTTTAAAGACTTTCCTGCAACTAGCTCACCACCGCACTGCCACGTCACTTACTTGTCACTTGAGTGCGCGCCTTGCCTTAGACATTTTTGGTATTAATGTCTGGTGGCATGATTATTTGATAAATTAATAGTAATTTATGTAACAAGTGCTTAAAGTGATATTTTTTTTTACGAATAGGAAGTTTGACAGCACGGGCCGTTAGGCAAGTGCGGCAATCTTAGGAGTAAAAAACACTTTATGTATGTGTTACATACTATATTTTTCCACGACCGTATAAAAATTTCCCTAAATACTATTTAATACATGTTTTATTTATCTAAACTTATTAATTTAAATTTTTACAGCACAGCCATTATATTGCAACAAAAATCATAGCCTCCTTATTTTTAAGAGACAATTATTCTCTTCATAACTACCTATGCATTTATTATTTAATTTTAGAAAATTGTATGTACCTACTTTTTGCAGAAATAATACTAAAACAGTATAAATTCCTATTTAATTTTTTAGTCAGCCAAATTTATTATTACTATTAATTTTAAATAATTTCTATTAAATTAATTTGCAAACTGTCAAATTTTAAAACTAGTGATACATGAACTAAAACAAATAATGACAAAATCAAAGGTAATTTGACCGTTTGGTTCAGTTGATGTCGCGTTTACTATACATTGCATAAATTGATATTTAAGTTCATTGTAGTAGGCATTGAAACAAAACACTAATTCAAAGTGTGAAGAAAAACTTCGAAGTGTTAAAAAAGTAACTTTTTTAAACCTTTATATAGTGTACTAGAATGGAGTACTTTAACTTCATGTTAACGATTTAAAAAAAACAGCTTTTTTTTAACGGTCGTGGAAAAAATTTATTTTGTTAGGTTGATACATTTTTTATAAAAAAAAGAATATAAATTTTAAGAAAATGGTTGTAAATAAAATAATATGCGAACACCGGTAAAAACTAATGTCATTACTGTCTCGAAAATGGTTCACCTCGGCTGGGTCGTATGCAGAAAAGGATTTTGGAGGAGGAGGGGGCAAAAGAGCAAAAAAGTCCCCATTTCCTTTCCCTGCGTACGGTTCTACAGCTGGGCGTTGCGCGCCTTGGTATACCATTTGTTTCTCTCGATAGTAATAAAACACTTTCCATTTTGGTCGCCACAAAGATCTACAGCAGATCTTCTTTCCTTCGTATCACACTGTTGGAATAAGTCTCTTGAGTTTCTAGGTGAGTCCCAGATCGTTGCTTTTGATATATCCAAAGCTCTTGACCAGGTCTGGCATGCCGCACTTCTTAATAAACTTCCCTCCTATGGTCTTTCAACTAAACTCTGTACTTGGCTCTCTAGTTATATATCTGATTGACGTATATCAGTTATTGTGGACGGCCATTCTTCAAGCTTTCACCAAGTAAATGCTGGAGTCCCTCAGGGCTCAGTTCTGGCACCAACATTGTTTCTTCTTCACATCAACGACCTTTTCTCGTCCACAACTAATTCCATTCATAGTTCGCCGACGATAGTACCCTTCACTCCAGTTTTCAGGTTCCTAAACCTAACTAACTAAATCTGACTTGGAAAACAAACGCAGAGCGATGCAGATATCTCTTTCGCAGGATCTTAATTTAATATTGGATTGGGGCGCCAAAAATCTCGTCCATTTTAATGCATCCAAAACACAATCATGTTCCTTGTCGCGAAAAGAGTCATCAAATACTCATCTTCTACTTATGAGCGGCCAAGTTTTACAGAGCAAAGACCCCTTCAAATTTGTGGGCGTCACATTTGAAAGTAACCTTAACTGGCATAAACACATTGTATCTATAGCCACGGCAGCTTAAAAAAGCTTGGATTTCTCTTTCGAGCCAAAAGTATTTTTCCGCTTTTAATTTATACACTTTATATGTATCCCAAATCCGACCTCCCTTGGAATATTGTTCGCATATCTGGGGCATGGCGTCCCCCACAACCCTAAGCATTCTTGATTCTATTCAAAGAAGAGCTATTCGTCTCATTAATGATCCTTCACTTACAGAAAGGCTTTCCTCTCTTGCTCATCTGTGGGAGATTTATCGCTTTTTATAGGTACTTCCATGGCTTCTGCTCTGAAGAATTGTCCAGTATAGTTCCTCCACTCACGGTTCCCAGCAGGGAATCTCGTGGTTCCGCTCGTATGCATCCCTATACGGTCCAACTGGATAGGCCCCGAACTTCTCCCTTTGTTCGTTCTTTTATCAGTTTCTAGATAGTGGAACCTGCTGCCCGCGGAGGTCTTTCCTTCCCCCAAATCTTCAAGTATTTAAGTCCCGTGTCAACAAACTCCCTCTTACCTCGCTTAAGACACCCACGGTACGTTAGTATTTAGGCTTTAAGCCTTCGTGGTTTGTCCAAAGATAAAAAAATCTTTCCATCTTGGTATGTAATGTAGTACTCAGACGCTCAATGTCTTTTTATATTTTAAACATTCACTGATAACGTTTGTCAAAGTCAATACACGATACAACAATACAAGGACGCATATTTCCGTACTCATGGTGGTTGCTCCACCTGCACCGTCCGGAAATATACAACTTTTCCTTTATGTTACAAAATATTTTATTCCGGCCACTAAACTTTCCTTTGCTTTAGATATTCACTGTGGACGTTTGTAAAAGTCAATTAAAAATACATGACAATCAAATACTATAATCGCAACTATAGTAACGTATTATACCAATATTAAAGCATACTTCCGGACTTTTTGTCCACAATTTATAGAAAACATATTGCCCTCCTATCTACATGTTACACAATATAGTATTTGCCTACTAAATTTACAGAAAAAAATACACAGCGACTTAAAAAAAATATGAATAGCTTGGTTTTTAAAAAACCTTTTTTACTTTTGTGTTATTGTCATAATCTTGTAAATTTTAAAAAACATACTAAAATATAAATCATTACGTGGCGGGACGGAAAAATTAATTTATCCACGACCGTTTAAAAAAATCTGTTTTTTTAATCGTTAACTTGAAGTTAAAGTACTCCATTCTAGTACACTTCATAAAGTGTTAAAAAAGTAACTTTTTTAACCCTTCGAAGCTTTTTTCACACTTTCAATTAGTGTTTTGATTCAATGCCCACTACAATAAACCTAAATATCAATTTATGCAATGTAACAGTAAACGCGACATGAACTGAACCAAACGGTGGAGTACCTTTGATTTCCTCATTTCTTTCTTTTAGTTCATGTTTCACAAGTTTTAAAATTTGACAATTTGCAAATAAATTTAATAGAAATTACTGAAGATTAATGTAAAGTCCGTTTTACAGTCGGCAAGTTCTTTCTGCAACTTGCAAGAAACTTGTGGTAGGCATGCGCAGTATGCGAACAGCTGATTTTTGGCAGCGTATTCTGCAACTTTATTGCGACTTGCAACTTTACCAGTTGGACCGATTTTTCTTGCAGTTGCAACTGCAAGTCTGAGAAAAAATATGGTTGTTTTAGTGGTACCAATCCCACCCAAAGTTACTAGTTGAGTGACCACCACCTTCTTGCTTTTTTTCTTGAATTTTCATCCCCCAGGAGGGTAGCGGCAGCAATAATGAGGCAAATTTTAGCCGCGGTGGCTCTTTTTGTTTGATTTTTTCATTTTTAACAGCTATTCTAAATACCGGTCAATAGCTAGGTTAGGTTCTAACTTTATTTTAACATTTTTGCGTTGGTACCTTGCCGTATTTTTGCAATATTAAAAAGCAAATTGCCGACTGTAAAACGAATCTGCAATAAACTTGCAGCAAGTTTATTGTTGAAAGAAAGTTGCTGCATCAAAATTGCAGAAAGAAATTTTCGACAGTAAAACAGACTTAAATTAATTTGGATGAGTAAGAAATTGAAAAGGAATTTATACTGTTTTAGTATTATTTCTACAAAAAGTAAGTATATCCAATTTTCTAAAACTTAATAAATGCATAGTTATGAAGAGAATAATTGTCTCTTAAAAATAAGGAGGCAATGATTTTTTGTTGCAATGTAATGGCCGAGCTGAATATATTAAAATTATTAAGTTTGGAAAAATAAAACATGTATAAAATGGTATTTTGGAATTATTTTAAAGGGTCGTGGAAAAAATGGGATTGCCGCACTCGCCTAACGGCTCGTGCTGTCAAACTTCCCATTCTTAAAAAAAAGTGTCACTTTGTGCACTTGTTATATAAATTACTATTTAGAAACAGTTGTTTAATTTTTCCCCATCTTTGTAAAAGTTTAATATTTACCCCATATTTAAAGCACAAAGCTGCTTTAATTTTGAACAAGAAATCACAACCCTAAGTTTAGTGCCTTTGTTTTGAAACACTCTTTAAATAACAAAACAGACCACGGCATCAATTCTCGAGCTTTAAAATTAAATTTTTTCGAATTTTTTTAATTTAGGAATATCTTTAAAAATGTTGCAAATATAGCTTATCTTCTAAGTACGGATATCCATAGTTTATAAAATTTAAATTATTTTAAAAATCTCCTATGTGGGTCTTCTGTATTCTTCTGTATTTGTCTTTTCAGTTTTGTGTTATTTAACAACTAAATTTATTTTATCACAAAGTCTTTGCAAATTATAACATTTTTGGTTTTATTTATACTGGGTGTTCATTTGAAAACTTTCCACTCAAGTTATCTTCGAAACGAGACAGATTTGAGAAAATCGCTGAAACACGTCAAGATACTTATTGAGGGGAACGTTTTTACAAAAAATTGGACGGCGCGGCGCCCCTTTAACCCCTTAACAACCAGGGCCACCACCCCAAAATTCTTAAATGAGAAGGCGGGTCGAGTGATACATCATTTTAAAGCTCCTGACGAGTACTTTATAACCCTAGAATATGAAGTCAATATCTTCACCTATTACAAAATGGCGGTACTTTAAAAATTACCTAAATACCTGATTTGGATGGTCATATTTCCGAAACTAATAAAGTTAGATGTACTTAATGTGGTATTTTCTTAAAGCTCATTTAAAGATCTTTTTAATGGTGAAATAATATGCAGGGTTCTTAAATAAAAAAATATGTACTTTTTCTTCTACCTTGTATATTACTACCAGTATCACCATTAAAAAGACCTTTAAAAGAGCTTTAAGAAAACACCACATTAGGTCCATCTAACTTTATTAGTTTCGGAAATATGGCCATCCAAATCAGGTATTTAGGTAATTTTTAAAGTACCGCCATTTTGTAATAGATGAAGATATTGACTTCATATTCTAGGGTTATAAAGTACTCGTCAGGAGCTTTAAAATGATGTATCACTCGACCCGCCTTCTCATTTAAGAATTTTGGGGTGGTAGCCCTGGTGGTTAAGGGGTTAAAGGGGCGCCGTCCAATTTTTGTAAACACGTTCCCCCTCAATAAATATCTTGACGTGTTTCGGCGATTTTCTCAAATCTGTCTCGTTTCGAAGATAACTTGAGTGGAAAGTTTTTAAATGAACACTCTGTATGTTGCAATATACTGTATATATATATTTATGAACTGTAAACTAAATTTTAAATTTTTCATTTGTTGTATGTTTTGGGGGTTTTGTAGTATTTGAAAAAACTAACATTTTTCAAAATTATTTTTGGTAATTTGTATATTTGTTGGTTGTATTGTGTTTATTGTAAATATTGTTAAAATTTATTAGTTACTAAAAGGGAAAAGATGCTTTTCTAACAAATAAAAACTGCTGACTTCCAATTGTTTATATTTAAAAATGCATGCAATATTAAGCATGAGAATGTCGTTAACCTGATATTTAAAACTTTTTTAAAAACATATCTTTGCTTTTGTATCCTAAGACCTGAAGTTATCTTGTATTACATCCGGGACGCGTATTTACATTCTATGCCATTATACAGATGACTGCTATTCTATAACGTAGTATATTATCTATATTTAAAACGCGCATATTGTTTCTCCCAGAGTCGATTGATGAGATAAGGTCACGACATTCGCCATATTGGCTAGCGCGGCTGTGACGTCAAGTCGGGCCATTTTCGGCCATGTTTGATTTTAGGCAGATCAGTGGCGTAGAATTAAGGAGAAAACAAAAAAGAACTGTATGTTGTAAACAAAATTTATTGGATTATTTTAATAGGCATTACTTAAAACAAAAACATAAATGTGGTTTAAATGTTGAAAATTAAAAATTATCAAAGCGACGACAGGACGATGAGGTACCTGGCAGAGCAAAACATTTTCCATGGTTCCGTAAGTCACAAACCATTTTAAAAACTTTGTATACAGGGTGTCCGCTGAATGAATGGTACACAGAAAAACCACAGATTCCTTATTCCAAAATATTAAGATTTAACCAAACATACCTAATATCCAAAAGTTTATAATAAGGAAGATACGGGGGTGTCATAGTAAAAAGAAAATGTAAATTTATTTCGATAATTGTTCCCCCTTTTTAAATATCTTAATAAAACGGTATCTAGGGGTTTTTAAACATTAGCTTTTCAGATCGAATATCAATTTTTGTGTGTAGACTAGAGTGCGATGGGTACACTATTTAAAATTCTCTAAAACTACCCAATTTTTTATTACTACTCTGAATGTATGTAAACTAGTAAGCTTCTCTATGCTTTCTGTACAAAAAGGTATACTTAGTAAGAATTGGTGTTGACAACCGTTTTTAAGGTATTTACGTTTTAGTTGTTCAGTGCACCCGAAAGTATGTATCTTCAATAACATCGTATTAGCTATAATTACAACTGCTCAGATATAAATAGCTGATATCTAAAAACTCCTGGATACCGAGTTTTATTAAAATGTTTAAAACATATCAGAAATTATCGAAATGCATGAATAAAAATTATTTATGTCCCTTTAACACCCGGTATCTTCCTTATCATTAACTTTTGGATATAGGTATGTTTGTTTAAATCCTAAATGGTTATTTTCGCATAAGAAATTTGTGGTTTTTCTGTGTACCATTAATTAGCGGACACTCATCTGTATCATATGTATATAAAAGCACGAATGACTAAAAACTATTCGACTAAACACTATCAAAATCTCTAAAATAAAACGAGTCCGAACCAATAATATGTGAAGTCTCTAAACTAACCAAAAACATTAACAACTGGAAATCCTTGCAAAATAGAAAACCAAAATGAAAATTGCAAATTTCCACAGTTTTTACCAAACAAAGCTTCGACAAGGCACGATTTTGTCATCAGCTGATACTGCTACCAACTTTGAACAGAACTGCCAACCAAAATCGTAATTCTCACACCCGCACGTCCCTGACAAAAGCTATCACCGGTCTTGCATATGTCTAAACCTCTTCTCATAAAGAAACTCTGGGTTTCTCCAAATCATACCGCGATACAGATAAGCGTCAATCTATAACATAGTAGGGTTTGAACATATATATATATATATATATATATATATATATATATATATATATATATATATATATATATATATATATATATATATATATATATATATATATATATATATATATATAACCATTATATATATGTGGGTTTGAAGCCACAATACGCTCCTATTTCTACTCCAAATTATACCGCGGTTCAGGATTTTCACAATAGTAGTATATAGTTCTGTTGTGTTAATATAAAAACATTGTTGAAATTGTAATTTGAGATGGAAGCAAACCTAGATGTCTAAAAAGATATCATTTATAAGAAGGATATAATTGAAAGTTTAATTACGATAGTTGTAACGACTACAAAATAAAACAAATAGTGAGTGGTGTGACGACTGGATCCACAATTTTAGTATTGGCACCACAACGAACTGGATAAATATACTTACCCA
Organism: Listronotus bonariensis; assembly: GCA_014170235.1. Classification (NCBI taxonomy): domain Eukaryota; kingdom Metazoa; phylum Arthropoda; class Insecta; order Coleoptera; family Curculionidae; genus Listronotus; species Listronotus bonariensis. The sequence continues at coordinate 89,635 of JACEGR010002153.1, read as the reverse complement.
TCACTAAAAAAATTGCATACAAAAAGTGTTTAAGTGTCATCATCATGAATTTAACAAAGTTGCAGAATTTAAAAAATGTCCCACTCAAATAAGAAATAAAGAATGCGGTGCCAAAATTGTATTTCTTTTCAAGAAAATGAATCCAAATACTATAAAAAATGACCCGCATTTAAAAGGCGGACACAACATCGTCCTTACGGTAAGAGATAATAATTAATTAGGTAATTAATTAAGCATAAGGACCATCATCTGTTAACGATCTAAGTAGTGTTACTGATACTGCACTGAACTACCTCTCTCAAAATTTCGCAAAAGTTGCCGAAATTCTAAAGGAAAAGGATTCCATAGAAACAGCTAATGCTATAAATAAAGTTAACATGCATATGAATAAATTAAAAACAACTGGAAATGTATTGAATTTTTACATCATATCAAAAAAGTTAAACTTGGTAGAATTATAGGTGTACAACCAACATCAACTAGTCGCAGAAGACAAAGAACAGGGCTAACTGCAGGTTCAAAAGAATTCAGGCTGGTAGGCCAAGAAAATTTAAAGGCAGTATCGTTAAAAAACGGTGTGTGTTTGAGAAATGTGGAGGTGAATATTAGTTTGGATCAAACTAACCAGAAATCGCATTAATTTTTATATAACGTGTAAGTTTTGTTTTCTAAAATGTGTTTACTCTTTTAGCTTAGAAATAGGCCATAAAAAATAAAGGTAACTTTAAAAATATTTTTTTTGTACCGCGCTATAATTTGGAGTAAAAATAGGAGCGTATTGTAAGTTCATATACTACTTTGTTATAGATTGACGCTTATCTGTATCGCGGTATGATTTGGAGAAACCATATGCGCGTTTTAAATATACATATTATACTACGCAATAGAATGGCACTCATCTGTATAATGGTATAGAATGTAAATACGCATCCAGGACCAATGTTAGGTTTAGCTGCAGTAAATAGCATTTTTATTGCAACACATTCAGTTTCGGATTAACCCTATAAGCAAATTAAGCAATTGCTAAGGGCATCACGTTCTGGGGGCACCACAAAGGGGGCACTAAAGATTAGAAGAGAACGAAAATAGTAGAAACGTCTGTTTGAGAGTAATATTTTTGTTTGTGAGAAAGCTGAAGACCTTTTCATTATTCCCTTAATTTGTTTTTTTTTCATTGGTCCTCAAAAGTTTCCTAATCTAGTATAGGGGACACCACAATAATCGTGTGCGTAGGGCATCACGAAGTCTTAATTCGGCACTGAACACATTTATTTAAAATAGTAAGTTACAAACTATTACACTCTGGGCACCATAAATTGAGATAAACACCTAAAGAAAATAGTTCATTTTGTACCAAGGGCGTAAAATAGCATTTTTACACCCGCGGCTGAAAGTTGTTGCCCGAGCTCCGCGAGGGCAACTATCAGCTGTGGGCGTAAAAGTGCTTTACGTCAGAGGTGCAAACAATATTTTTGTACGACTAAAATTAATATACAAGCATTCTCTGTAGTTAGGAGAAAATTTCCCAGCTTTTATTGTTTCAAATTGTAGTCAGTATACTTTTAACATATGTTTAAATTAATAAATTGTTGTTTTGCCAAAAAAATATGGAGCATTATTTAATTTTATTATTGTTTTATAAATTTATAAATGCGGGCGTTTTAAAAACTTTTTACCGTACTTACTTACTTACTTACAATTCTTTATTCCTTTGACAATTTTAGTACATTGTATAGGATCCGTCACAAAAAATAAAAGTAAATACATTTACAAATATATGCTACATCAAAATATATGCATAAACAAACAGGATAAATAGACTTATCATTATATATAACACAAAGAAAATATTATCTTTTATGTCTAAAAGATTTAACATCTAACATACTATAGGGACATATCTCTACCAGAAACCGTTTAAGTGATTTTTAAAAGCATTTACAGATTTACATTGCTTAATTTCAGTGGGCAAGTTGTTATAGATCTCTAAGCCAATGACTGCAGGCGATCTCTTACAAACATTCAATCTTTTATACGGAATGCTAAAATTACCTTTCTTTCTAGTGTCGTAAGTATGAATATCTTGATTCTTTAGAAGCATATTTTTTTCCTTAAAAACGTGTATGCAGACTTCCAGCACAAAAATGCCTGTTAATGTTAAAATTTGAAGATTTTTAAATATGTCTCTGCAGGAAGTTCGGGCGTGCACACCCATAATGCAACGTAAGATTTTTTTCTGCCATACAAAAACATCTGCAGCCATGGTAGAATTGCCCCAAAACATTACACCATACCTAAGTCTGGAATGAACTTCTCCATAATATACCGAAATAAGCTGTGGGAACTCCAATATTTCTCTAAGATTTCTAAAGAGATAAAGAATCGACGACAGTTTTGTGTTCAGGGCCGTACAATGTGCTTTCCAATTCAGAACATTATCAATATTAAGTCCCAAAATCGAACACCAGAGGCCTCAACCAGACAGTCACCAGCGACGTCCACTCGAAGAGTCATGTTATTCTTATTCTGAGCAGTATGAAAACGAACATAATTGGTTTTTGAACCATTTAAATAAAGGCTATTATCAGAAAACCACCTATTTAGTTCAGTCAGATTATCCTTGCACGCGCTTTCAAGCATATCATTTTGGCTACTCGATATGACCAGAGACGTATCGTCCGCGTATAAAGTGGCCCCTGCAGAATCACTCAGACAGGACTCTAGGTCATTCACATAGAGTAGAAAAAGCACAGGCCCCAATATAGACCCCTGGGGCACGCCAATATCAATGTCAACACACTCGGAAAAAACTCTCCCGATCTCTACTATCTGTTTCCGGTCTCGTAAGAATGAGCAAAGCCAATCGGCTGCTATTCCTCTGATTCCATATAAATTCAGCTTGTACATTAATCGGTCATCGTAGGGCGTAAAAGTCTTATTTTACGCCCCTTATATATAAATGCGGGCGTTTTTGATACTTTTTTGCCTTAGGGCGTTAAAGTGAAATTTTACGCCCTCAAATGGGAGCTTAAAATTGTATTTTACGCCCGGTCGTATTTTAATGGTGTAAAAGTCAGTAACCGTAGTTACGTTCTACAGTGAGGGTATTAAAAGAGTTCCCTCCCCCAATTTATCTTTTTAATGGGACAAGATATTAAGATCGAGTAAAATTTGGATAAAAGGTTGTCACTTAGACTACTCTGACATAAAAATATTTTTGCCACGTGGTCTACTGCCAAGGGGGCACTAACAACTTTTTTTTCAAATGGAAAGAGGGGTCATGTAGCACCTTGTTTTAAAGGCCTTTCGATTCTCTTTTGGTTGTATAATATACAGGGTGTTCTATTAAAAAAAATTGTAATTAATGTCAATATATTATGTTAATATTTTTTTTTTGTGTAATTTTCATAACAGAAAAAAAACTTGATAATTCACTGTACAAGTTGGTTTTTGAATCGTTTTTTTAAGGTAAAAAATAATTAAGTTATAGATATTTAAGATGTGAATAAGTTAGATTGGACGAACTGTATAGGGGCGAAGTTATTTTGTGTATTTTTTATTTTTTTTATCTTTGGACAATCCACGAAGGCTGAAAGCCTAAATACTTACTTACCGTGGGTGTCTTAAGCGGGGTAAGAGGAAGTTTGTTAACACGGGACTTAAAAACTTGAAGATTTGGGGGGAAGGAAAGACCTTCGCTGGCAGTAGGTTCCACAGTCTACAAACTCTAGGGATAAAAGAACGAACGAAATGGAAAGTTCGAACCTGTCCAATCGGACTGTATAGGGATGCATACGTACGGCACTACGAGTTTCTCTGTTGGGAGCTGCAAGAGGAGGGACTATACTGGATAATTCGTCGGAGCAGAAGCCGTTAAAGTATCTATAGAAGAGCCACAGATCTCCCACAGCTCGACGATGGGCAAGAGAAGGAAGTCTTTAAGTAAGTAAAGGATCATTAATAAGACGAATAGCCCTTCTTTGAATGGCATCAAGAATGCTGAGGGTTGTAGGGGACGCCATTCCCCAGACATGAAAATAATATTCCAGAGAGGGTCGAAATTGGGACACATACAAAGTATATAAATTGGAAGGGGAAAAAACTTTTTGGCTCGGAAAAGAAATTCAGCGCCGCGGTGGCTATAGATAGAATGTGTTTATGCCAGTTAAGGTTATTTTCAAATGTGACACCCACAAGATTAAACGTGTCCCCGCTCTGCAAAACCTGGCCACTCATAAGCAAAGGGTGAGTGTTTGATGATTTTTTTCGCGACAAGGAACATGATTGTGTTTTGGATACATTAAATTGAACGAGATTTTTGGCGCCCCAATCCAATATCAAATTGAGATCCTGTGAAAGAGATATCTGCATCGCCCTGCGTTTGCCTTCCAAGTCGGGTTGAGAGATTGGCTTGGGAACCTGAAAAGTGGAGTTAAGGGTACTATCGTCAGCATAACTATGAATGGGATTGGTTGTGAAAAAAAGAAGGTCGTTGATGTGAAGAAGAAACAAAGTTGGTGCTAGTACTGAAGCCTGAGGCACTCCAGCATTAATTTCGTGAAAGCTTGAAGAGTGGCCATCAACAATAAATAATAAATATAGTTGGGACACCCTGTGGCCTGTATGGGCAGTGGTTTACAACAATTGCTAATTCAAGTAGCCAGCGTGTTCACCCGGCATAATTGATTTACTATTAAAAATACAAATAATAAATAACAAATGAAAGTAACAGTCACTCATTACCAATGATCCGTGCAGGTGAAAAAAGATGACGATGAAAAATTGACAGTGCAACAACCTTAACTTTAATAACCTTGACTTTCAAATTTTTTATTTAGTTTAAACAATAAACACCTTAAAAATACTGGAACTAATTGATTTAATTGTAATAAGAAAGTGTAAATTGAAGCAGGTGTGATAAAAATATTTTTGCTGCAATATGTGTCAGGGTGGATAAGGGGTTATTTAAAGCAAAATACATCATTACTTAAAGTCGGTCTATATAAGGTCACGACATTCGGCCATATTGCTTTGACGTGTTATGACGTCACATCTCCCATTTTTCGGCCAGGTTGTTCAGTGCCGGAGATATACAGTTTATTGTATTAGTAGAACAACTGTTTACACAACAGTTTTTAATTATATTAAGTTGTAAATTCTTTTACTTTAAATAAAAAACATTTGGAATTACATCTTTCAACAAAAATTACTTAAAAAACAATGCAAAATAAAATGTGCAAATTCTAGACGCCACTGGATTGATTATCAGCTTTGATTTTACCCAGTCTTGCCAACTTTTCTCCGTGCCCTTCCTTGCGTCCTCGACCTCAAACCACCTAAAAGTCAAGGATATGTCGCAACCTTATCAATATAAACTAACCTTGATCATTACTGATATAGATAGAACAGTGAAAGCAGGCCCAATGAGAGTTGGAGGCGGTATAAATAACCGGGGCCCGGACTTAAAGGGGGCCCGCGAGCCAGCTATTATTTTTTACAAATATTTAATTTTAGAGAAAATGTTACGGGATCTGGATAACTCTTTAGTTATTATAATAGGTTTAAAATTGAACGCCGCACTTTACAAATAAGAGCAAAGTGCTAGACCCAAAAATGTGTTTTCGATATATTTTTGCCTTCTAAATAGACAAGAATTCGTGGCAGTGTCCTAAAGGTGTTGGGGCCCGGGGCGGAACGTAAAGTCGAGGCCCATATCATTTAAGTAAATGAATGTTTTTTTAATTGAAAAAAATTTTGGCGAGCAAAAAAAGATTCCAAACAGGAGACTCACTCAGCCTTTTATATATTTTCTGTGGTCGCTCCCCCTTAGTAACCACAAAATCACAAAATTTACCTATTTTCCTAAATAAAAACCTTTTTAAGATCTTTCCAACTGGGGGTCCGGGGCGGACCTTTCCCACCCCTTCCCTTGTCCCCTCTCGCTACGCTAGTGATTCGTCGTCAGAAATGAGCTATAGGGTCACAATTTTTTCTAGCATTAAAAAGAAACATTGACGGGTTTTCTTAGCAGTTTTTTAAAGAATAAAGAATAACGAAGCCAAACTGAAAACGGATTCGTGTTTGGAAGTATACCGAGATATTTTACAGAAAAAAATTGAGTAGAAAAAAAAGGTTTTCACCCACCAAAACAATATTTTTTATTTTTTTGTTTTTCCACTTTTCCACAGAATAAAACAAATAAATAATAGTTTAAAAAAACTAAAAAACACGCTTTTATATGCAACCGAACTAAAAATTAGAAAATAATTTTTCATTACAAAGAGTTTGTATTACCTCAAAATAGAAATATAATAAAATTTAAGATAATAACAGAATAATTCACTTCAGAGTAAAAAGCGTGGGGTGCATTTTACTATTTTTTCATAACTTTTCCCTCATAGATATTTACAAATGAAATAATTATAACATTTAATATATTAAGCACCCCACGCTTTTATTCTGAAGTGAATTATTTTGTTATTATCTTTAATTTTATTATAATTCTATTTTGGGGTATATAATTATGATTCATTGTTTGACCTTTTATTACTGTAATACAAACTCTTTGTAATGAAAAATTATTTTCTAATTTTTAGTTCGGTTGCATATAAAAGCGTGTTTTTTAGTTTTTTAAACTAATATTTATTTTTCATTTTTTAGTTCGATATATCAATTAGTTTTCTGCGGACATATGATATTGAAATGTTTCACGAACTATTTCGTAATCTAATCATTTCATTTAAAGCTTCACTGTTGCATGGGGTTTTTTGTTGTTCAATCCGCATACCGTCTAATGATCTCACACGACTAAGTGCAACATAAGCTTGTCCAGCCGCAAACAGTCGCGAGCCCAGATAAATGACTGCATGATCGACTGTACAACCTTGCATCTTGTGAACCGTCGAAGCCCAACTCAAGAAAATCTATAAAGGAATTTATTTATCCTGGCGATCCTAATCAGGATGACGGGATACTGTTTGCAGATTATTGCATTGTCCTGGGTCCTTGATACGTGTGCAAAGTTTCAAAGAAATCGAATCGCTGGAAGTTGGTGAAAATTAAGCTTAAAGATTCCGTTACATACATACATACATACATACAACCCAAGCTAATAAAAGTGTGTTAAAAATTAAGCTTAAAGATTCCGTTACATACATACATACAACCCAAGCTAATAAAAGCGTGTTAAAAAGGTGTGATACCTCCGACCCGTTTTTTCCTAACTTGTTTTTTGTGCGGGCCCCCTTTGACTCCGGGCCCCGGTAATTTGTACCGCCTTCAACGCCTTTCGTCGGGCCTGTTGGTGCGGTTAAAAAGGAAAGAACCTTTTTTTTTGCTGCAGTTCTATTTTTAATTCCTAGGGTGCCGTGTGATAAGGTTGCGTCTTTTTTAAAGATTTGGTGCAGTAAAAAAGGAAGGACTTTTTTTGATTAATTTTATTTCTGAAACCTGGGGCGCCGTGTAACAAGGCAACCCGCTTTTTTAAGAGTTGGTGCGGTAAAATAGTAAAGGACCTTTTTTGGCTTATCAATTTTATTTGTGACGCCTAGGGCGCTGAGTAACAAAAAACTCGCTTTTTTAAGCCTTGATTCGGTAAAAAGAGAAGGACCCCAATTTTAATTCGGTCACAATCAAGAATACAAATATAAGGATTGGATCTACGGAGAAGGAAAACAAATTTGTTAAAAAAATTAAGATTCAACTCAAGTAAGTTTAAACGTGATGTTTCTTAACCTAGTTGAAAATAGTATATTTTTAAAATAGATGTTTTCCCATGATGATAAGTACTACTGTTTCTTATATGAGTGACAATTTAATATTTGTGAAATGGAACAAAATTATTGTCATTTTATGTAAACGAAAAGATTTAATCACATTTATGGTATATGCATGGGTACTTGTTTAGCTAAGAAAAAGTAGACTTTTATGTGTAAAATAATCCCCTCTCCTTTCATAGTTATGCTATATACAGGGTGTCAAGAAATTCTGCCGAAAAACTTGGGGGATAATGTTACAATAAGAAATAAGAAAAAAGAAACTGAACATATGACCTTAACAGGTTATTTTTTAAACTAGGGTATTAAATTAAAAAATATATATATATATATTTTGTATAATAATTTTTGTTCCAATTTCGATACAAAAAAATCAAAACGTTCTCTATGCATAAAAACATTTTTTGATTTATAAGAAGAAAATAAATTCCTACCAGTGTCGCCCTACAGCAATAATTTTTTAAAAATATTTTTTTTGTTTGAATTCCCGTATAGTTTGGACAAATTTGATATCATTACCTTTTTTTATTTGACGTATGATTTTAGCGTAAATAAGTACACACCACTTTTGGTATGATAATATTGTTATTGCTTTATTATAACCAATTAAAAATAGGTTATTAGTATTTATTTTTTCATATTTAAAAATATTTTAATAAAGTCTACTATATTTGTAAAAAATATAAACTGGTATAAACGGTATTATAACAAACTATATTTTTTCAAAATTTTAACTCCCCGTTGTTTTAACAGTAACTAACCAGAACTAACCATATTCATATAAAATTTTTTCTTATTTTCTACTGGATAATCAGATTAAAAAGTTTGTTTGTTGTATAATTACTGGAAACCTTGTTTTTAATAAATAAGTTTTTTTATCTTTTAACCATTCACAGAGGCTAAAAGCATAAATACTAACGTACCGTGGGTGTCTTAAGCGAGGTAAGAGGGAGTGTGTTGCCACGGGACTTAAATACTTGAAGATTTGGGGAAAAAAGTCCTTCGCTGGTATAAGGTTCCACATTCTAGAAACTCTAGGGATAAAAGAGCGAACAAAATGAGAAGTTCGGGGCCTGTCTAGTTGGACCGTATAGGGATGTATACGTACGACACCACGAATTTCTCTGTTGGGAGTTGCAAGCAGGGCCGTTCCGGTACAAGTAAAAGTGACGGGCTCCCCTTAACAACAAAAAGGTTCTCATCAATTTTGTTTTCATTTGTTTTAAAAATTACCGAAAAAAGTTAAAGAGCAAAAAGAAAAAGGTCTTCACCAACTTTCTTATGTTCGTTGCTTAATTTTTTTATCCTTTCAGTAAGGTAAAGGATCATTAATAAGACGAACAGCTCTTCTTTAAATGAAATCTTGAATGCTGAAAGTTGTGGGGGACGTCATTCCCCAGACTTGAGAAAACTATTCCAGAGAGGAAATAGAAGAAATATAATTATTTTCGTAACTGCAACATGGAGTATCGGTTTTATGCATACCTTTACCCACTTACTACATCTAAAAATCCCCGACTTTTTTACTCTATCCTCTCCTTCATTTTTAATGGTCAAAATAGAAATAAATGCTTCCTTACAAAGGTTTTTTTCTCAGTCAATTCTTTAAAGATTTTATCCGTTTTTTAAACTTATAAATGGTTAGTATGAGTCCTTTCAGCTTTTTGTTTGGCTTTATGAGTCATACATTTTTTTGAAGGATGTGTGCGTAATTATCGTTTTTAGCTCTTGGTATAGATAGGCCCATATTTAATTCATTCTGAAAGCGATGCCTCCAAGTACACAAAAATGATAAAGTAAACAAACCTTTTCGAATGCAGATAGCGTCGGACAGAGCCTTATTACATATTTTTAGATAAATAATAAAAAATACATTGCTTAAACACGTATCACCTACTTACAAAACATTCTCTTATTTCGCCCCTGCCTACTATAAAACCGGTGTCACGTGGCGTGGTACTAGAAACTCGTCGGGTTAAATATTTTTTACTGCAATAAATCACAAAAGGGTTTCTTTACTTTATCATTTTTTGTGTACTTGGCGGCATCGCTTTCAGAATGAATTAAATTTGGACCCATCATTACCTAATAGATAGAAATGTTTTAAGATGAAATTCTAAGTTTCGAGATTTGTTAAATGGTACATGTTTTCTGTCATAATTATTTACCGTTTGTCTGTGTGGGATGAGTTGGGACTACATACAGTTGACTATTTGTCTCGTCGACTTTAAGCAGTCAGTAACAGAAAAGAAATTAATTCGTTTTTGTTTGATTTATTTTCTTACATATTTTTAAGCCTATAATGCTTCCTAAACAATTATTTACAGTAGAGTAATCACTTAATTGTTTGTTTCTTATAGAAGCACATCCTTGGTTTCGTTTTAATTTTGCGTACATCAATCGCGAGATAAGCATCATATTTTAAAACCATACTAATAATTTCATGCTCCAAGGAATCCACCTTCCCAATAAAAATAAGAAAATGTAGAACACTTTTACTTTACTTTATAAAGGATTACAAGATTTCTACGTAACTTTATTTTGTACACCATACACAAAAGGTGATATAGGAGCACAAAACGGACCATCATATTTGAAAATTACATTTTTGGAAAACTGGTCAATAAACAGTTATTAAACAATAATCAAAAAATACCAAATACCTATTACCCCAATAAGTATAGCAGATCTTCTTTCCTTCGTTTCACACTACTGGAATAAGTCTCTTGAGTTTCTAGGTGAGTCCCAGATCGTTGCTCTTGATATATCCAAAGCTTTTGACCAGGTCTGGCATGCCGCACTTCTTAATAAACTTCCCTCCTATGTTCTTTCATCAGTTATTGTGCACGGCCATTCTTCAAGCTTTCAAGTAAATGCTGGAGTCCCTCAGGGCTCAGTTCTGGCACCAACATTATTCCTTCTTCACATCAACGACCTTCTCTTGTCCACAACTAATTCCATTCATAGTTTCGCCGACGATAGGACCCTTCACTCCAGTTTTCAGGTTCCTAAACCCATCACTAAACCTGACTTGAAAAACAAACGCAGAGCGATGCAGATATCTCTTTCGCAGAATCTTAATTTAATATTGGATTGGGGCGCCCTATATCTCGTCCATTTTAATGCATCCAAAACACAATCATGTTCCTTGTCGCGAAAAGAGTCATCAAATACTTGTCCTCTACTTATATGCGGCCAAATTTTACAGAGCAAAGACACCTTTGATCTTGTGGGCGTCACATTTAAAAGTAAACTTAACTGGCATAAACACATTGTACCTATAGCCACGGCAGCTTCAAAAAGCTTGGATTTCTCTTTCAAGCCAAAAGTATTTTCCCTTCTAATTTATACACTTTATATGTGTCCCAAATCCGACCTCCCTTGGAATATTGTTCTCATATCTGGGGCATGGCCTCCACAACCCTAAACATTCTTGATTCTATTCAAAGAGCAGCTGTTTGTCTCATTAATGATTCTTCACCCTCTCTTGCCCATCGTCGGGCTGTGGGGGATTTATCGCTTTTTTATAGGTACTTACTTCCATGGATTTTGCTCTAAAGAATTGTCCAGTATAATTCCTCCACTCACGGTTCCCAACAGAGAAACTCGTGGTTCCGAGCGTATGCATCCCTATACGGTCCAACTGGACAGGCCCCGAACCTCCCACTTGGTTCGTTCTTTAATCCCTAGAGTTTCTAGAATGTGGATCCTGCTGTCTGCGGAGGTCTTTCCCTTCCCCCAAATCTTTTCCTTACACCCCAAATCTTCAAGTATTTAGGTCCCTTGTCAACAAACTCCCTCTTACCTCGCTTAAGACACCCACGGTACATTAGTATTTAGGCTTTTAGCCATCGTGGTTTGTCCAAAGATAAAAAATAATACATTTAAAAAATAAAATAAAATTGGTCTGGCACTCTCCGGCAATCCTGACTTAGTTTTTTTATAGGACCTCCTCGAGAGTGCACTCTTTCAAATGAAAAAGAAATTTGTATGTGTATTTAACTAAAGATAAAATTCAAACAACAAGAAATGGTAAAATCTTGTAATATTGTCTATATTTTTAATTAAATCTTTAATTATTTTATTGCATACATACATTCATACGGAATACAATTAAAATCCTTTGTTTATATACGCTCAGAATCACAAAAATATAAAAAAAATATTCAACCGATATAATAACCCGCATAAAAAGTGGCAGATACAAATAAACTGTAATACAACGGTTTATTTCTGTACCACAAAGACAGAAAACAGCTGACCATGTCGACAATCCTCATGAAATTCCGAACTGAACTTTTAGTTGCAACAAAAATCCCAGGACTGCTAATCAGGTTACGAACCGGTAACGAACTGATTCCATTGTAACCCGCGAACACAGAACTGTTACTAAAAATTCAGGATTTTTCTAACCGCGAACGCTGCTTTTTCACTGCGCATGCGAATAGTCCCAGAATCGGTTCAGAATCGAACCCGCGAACAAAGCTATAATAATGATTTACTTAAGATCCACTGGGTGTTCTAATTTAGAAACATCGAAACTGCATAACAGCTGATGTCGCACGCCAGCATTATACATTAATCGTTTTGTAAATAAGTTGATTTCACCTTTCCATTAAAGAAGTGTTAATTATCAGTAATCGACAATTAGTTGTATTTTATTGACAGTAATAGAGTTACATTTGTTACTGAAAAAGAAAGTAAGTGTTAAACGAAGGCAGATGTACACATGTATCTTGCGCGGTGTCATAATCTATGTTATGTTTAAAACATGTACAAGGCATTGAGTTAACTGCTTTTTTTTCGCCCAGGGAGCGCTACATGTCCGGTGGCACTGCATCCTGAAGGCTTATTGTACCAAATTCCCGTTTTATTGTACCCATTCCAGTACCCTAGTTCCTTGAAGAAGGAAGGCGGTATGCTGATCTGCTGGGTGCGTACCATATGTTTCCGGGGGCACTCTAATATCCCAGAAGATTGCCTTTTTTGTGATCCAATGCCTCACACTCTGACAGTATGTGGGTTAATGTTTCGGTCTCTGCTCCGCACAATCTGCAGTTCAGATCTCCGTTGTATAATCCCATTTTATTCAGATGTTATTTTACTGGAGCATGTCCAGTGAGGAAACCTGTAATTGTTCTGAGCTGATTTATTCAATTTGATCATATTTTTTTGTCAAATTAAAGAGTTCGCAAAAATAACTGCCTATACTTTTAAATAAAATATAGATAATTGCGCAAAATTTTGAACTTGTGGATAACATTTAAATAAATTTATAAAAAATAATAAAAATTCGTTTTTGAAAGTTATATTTTGTCTCCAAGTTAAAAATATTCTTTATTAAAATTTTTCTCTCTAGGCCAATGGTATCTGGTAGATATTTGTTGTGGGTATCAAGTCTCATTTTAGATTGAAAAAAATCCTTTTATGTCCTTATTACCTGTTTCGATTTGAATACAAACTGAAACTGAAGTGCTGATATTTTTTTACAAGACTTTTAATTAATTTTTCTGTAGACAAACGTATTAGGATGTGGAAGAAAAAGGGCTTGTTTTTACTAAAAACTCATTACATAAATATACCGGGTGTTGCTCCGTCGAGCGGGACATAGGGAATACCATGTAAATTTTGAAGTAGTCAAATATTGGCTCCCTAATTATTTTAGAAAAAATGCTATAAGGATTTATTGAAGAGCACAGTAAGTTCCACCCAAAATGAAAATTTGAGCATTTTTCAACCAACCAGTAAAGAGTAAACTGCTTAATACTTCTGCAACGTAGTATCTCATTATGCACCCTGTACTCTAGAAATCAACAATAAAAACACCATATCGATTTATCAGTGACAATTAAGATCATTAATTTATAATGTCATTGCCAAAACTGAACAATTTTATACGGGAATTTCAAAAGAATCATCGCATTTCATTTTAGTTTACAGCTAATTCCAACACATGCACTCACAGTTACGCAAGACAATAAAACAAATTTTTCTACATTTAGAAATCAATTTATGACGAAAATATTAGGATTTAATCAAATGCTCAAATATTCCTTCATTAACTGCCAGACAATAACCCAAACGATTATAAAACTCATTTCTTACGTTGGCTAGTTGGTACATCCATATTCTGGCACATTCAGCGGAAATAGCATTCCTTAGCTGGACTAAATTTTCATATTTTTTATTGGTAGCTTAGATTTTAAATGTCCCCATAGAAAAAATCGTTTGGCGAAAGATCGCGTCGATTTTCTTCACATTTGCAATTATTGATTATTGTGCCTGTAGTTTCAAATTTTTTATCGTCCGTTCTATTGTCGATTTACTTGGTATTGGCCTATTGGGAAAATAGGCTGCAAACATGTCCGCTACTCTTCGATAACTATTTCTCCGGTAAAACCATTTTATAATAGTGTTTTTCTTGATTTAAGTAGTTTATTATTTAAGAATGATGTGACATTGATCTGACAACTTGAGAGTAAGAGGGTAAATAATTTTTCTAGTATTTTATTATATTCGTAACTTATTTTAGCATTTATCTCTTAGCTGGCGTACTGAGAAGAACTGAAATTTGTACACTGGGTACAACTTTTCGTGCTCTTTAAAAATCCTAATAATATTTTCTTCTAAAATAAGTAGGGGAGCCAATATTGGACCACTTCAAAATTTACATGAGATTCCCTATGTCCCGCTCGACGGAGCAACGCCCGGTATACAGGGTGTCCGGGAATATGTGCGCAATCTCTCGAATTCATATAGAATACATAAAAATAATATGACAAGTTCCTATAAACATTTTTTCAACGTTCCTTTTTATAGGGAGATGTGCCATTAAAATCAGTCGCTGATTCTAAGGTATTAAGAAAATTTCGGTCCCTCAAAAGTTGTCTAAAGTTATGCCTATAAAAGCTTTAAGTAGTGGACTGTGCTTTAATTAAAAAAAATATTATTAAATAAAATTTAGCGACGTTTATATTGTTTGCTAAATATTTTAACAACCAAGGCCTTTCCTTTTAATACGTATAAATTATTATTTAATTTTAAACGGAAATAAAATTATCCTTTGTGCTTGTGTGTTTTTCTTTAAATCATTTTAGCTAATTACAGGATTTACACTTTTAAGTTAACAAAAATATAGACAAACATTTTTTAATGAGTAGGATTAACTTCTTTACAAGTTGACAAATTTGATCAAAAAATATAGAATAGGGGTAAATACTAAATAATAACATGGATTTAATCATTGACGTAAATGATAAAAGGTCACTGGATTTAATGCATGAATATACAGGGTGTTCATTTAAAATTTTCCACTCAAGGTATCTTCGAAACGAGACAGATTTGAGAAAATCGTCGAAACACGTCAAGATATTTATTGAGGGGGAACGTTTTTACAAAAATTGGACCCTTTAACCCCTTAACCACGAGGGCCACCACCCCAAAATTCTTAAATGAGAAGGCGGGTCGAATGATACATCATTTTAAAGCTCCTGACGAGTACTTTATAACCCTAGAATATGAAGTCAATATCTTCACCTATTACAAAATGGCGGTACTTTACAAATTACCTAAATACCTGATTTGGATGGCCATATTTCGAAACTAATAAAGTTAGATGTACCTAATGAGGTGTTTTCTTAAAGCTCTTTTTAATGATGATACTGGTAGTAATATACAGGGTAGAAGAAAAAGTACATATTTTTTTATTTAAGAACCCTGTATATTATTTTGCCATTAAAAAGATCTTTAAATGAGCTTTTAGAAAATACCACATTAAGTGCATCTAACTTTATTAGTTTCGGAAATATGACCATCCAAATCAGGTATTTAGGTAATTTTTAAAGTACCGCCATTTTGTAATAGGTGAAGATATTGACTTCATATTCTAGGGTTATAAAGTACTCGTCAGGAGCTTTAAATTGATGTATCACTCCACCCGCCTTCTCATTTAAGAATTTTGGGGTGGTGGCCTTGGTGGTTAAGGGGTTAAAGGGGCGCAGTCCAATTTATTGTAAAAACGTTCCCCTCAATAAATATCTTGACGTGTTTCGACGATTTTCTCAAATCTGTCTCGTTTCGAAGATAACTTGAGTGGAAAGTTTTTAAATGAACACCCTGTATAATTTTTAAGATCTCATCCTGGAATATTAGGTAATCAAAGTACAGTGCGTCGAATCTAACTCGCCTACATTTTAAATGCCAATAACTTTTTTATTTCTCATCTTAAAAAAATGATCCAAAAACCAAATTGTACAGTGATTTTTTTAAGTTTTTTTTTCTGTTATAAATATTACAGAAAACAATTTTATTAACAGAATATGTTGACATAACTTAGCTTTTTAAATGAGACACCCTGCATATTATGCCCCCTTTAAAAGGTATTTTAAAGAGCTTTACAAAAATACTGCATTTAATATATTTTTAATAGTTTCGGAAATATGACCTTTTAAATCAAAAAATATTACATGTAATTTCCACTATATCTACTTAGGACTAAGCTTAGACTGTAGATAAATTACATATAATATATATTTTTCAGATTTAAAAGGTCATATTTCCGAAACAATTAAAGATAAATACATATATCAAATGTAGTATTTTTGTAAAGCTCTTTAAAAGACCTAATTAATGGTGGTTCAATACACAGGGTGTCCCATTAAAAAAATGTAAGTTATGTCAATATATTCTATTAACAGAATTGTTTTGTATTATCTTTATTTTAGAAAAAACTTGATAATTTACTGTATAGGGTGTCCCATTTTGGTTGTCCTTATGGGAAACTTGGAAACCATAAGAGATATTAAAAATCCGATACCCTATCCTCGAGCTCTTTTTGGAGAAAACATTTATGGTAAAAACAGATCATCGCTATCGCGAAGCGTTTCAGAGATACAGGGTGATTCTCGATTTTTCACTTTTGAAAAGGTCCTGTAGCTTTGTTGTTATTACAGATACGAGAAAACTAATTGCACATTATAAAGACACTTTTTTCCGTAGAATCCAGTGGCGTAGCCAAAAATTTTTGAGCTGTCATTTTTGACATATGACCCAAACATGTTTTTTTATTAGGGACACCCTATAAATGATTAGGTAATTAAATTGCTTGTTTTTTCTGATTAAAATAATATATCATAGTAGGTGGTTTAATAAATTTTTTACGTCAAATATTTGAAAAATTATGATTTTAAAGACGCATTGCGGCTTCTGTCTGTTTTTAAATTGTTTTATATATATTTTTTTAAGAAATCTGTCATCCCTTAGCTCAGAAGACATTTCTGTAGAAAAAAAAAATAAAAAAATAATAATAAAAAAAAATTAATTAATTAATTTTTTGTTTTTTTTCTACGGAAATGTCTCCTGAGTTGAGGGATGGCAGTATTGTTTTTAAAGAAAAATATAAAACAATTTAAAAAACAGATAGAAGCCGCAATGCGTCTTTAAAATCATAACTTTGCCAATATTTGACGTAAAAATTTATTAAACCACCTAGTATGATATATTATTTTAATCAGAAAAAAACAAGCAATGTAATTACCTAATCATCCCTAATAAAAAAAACATGTTTGGGCCATTATATGTCAAAAATGACAGCTAAAAAATTTATTGGCTACGCCACTGGATTCTACGGAAAAAAGTGTCTTTATAATGGGCAATTAGTTTTCTCGTATCTGTAATAACAACAAAGCTACAGGGTCTTTTCAAAAGTGAAAAACTCGAGAATCACCCTGTATCTCTGAAACGCTTTGCGATAGCGATGATCTGTTTTTACCATAAATGTTTTCTCCAAAAAGAGCTCGAGGATGGGGTATCAGATTTTTAATATCTCTTATGGTTTCCAAGTTTCCCATAAGGGACAACCAAAATGGGGACACCCTGTACAATTTGGTTTCTCGATAATTATTTTAAGTTTAAGAAATAAAATAGTTTAGTTATCTTTAGATCAAATTGAGATAATTTCACGAAATCAAAATCATAACATTGTTAATCGAAAATTTGTTTAGCTTCTATTCATTTTTTTTAAATATTAGAAAAAAATTTAAAGGTGAATTTTAGGGGTAAATTTTACCCCTTAAAAGTGTTTCGAGGCCGATAAAGAAATACGTAACCACTTTTTTTTGATGTAACACAACATATTGCAGTTTTATCAAAATAGGTGAGGAACACCTAGGAGGGTTTCCTTATATAGATGGGTCCACATTTAATGTATTCTAAAAGCAGTACCTCAAAGTACACAAAAATTATAAAGGTAATAAACCCTTTGTGAACAATGATTTATTGCACCAATAAATATTCAACCCGACGAGTTTCTAGTTCCACGCCACGTGCCACCGGTGTTATGGCAGGCCAGAGGCGAAAAATGAGGATGTTTTTAAGTAGGGTAGGGCGGGGCTAGTTGAGCAATTTTTCACTTAATCGGTTAAAGCTCGTCAAAAATAAGTCTTAATGGCTTATAATTCATTCTGATGGATTAGCAATTTATCCCTTTTAAAAGTGTCCATAGTAATTTCTTTCTAATAAGTCAAATTAAGGAGCTATATCTATTTTAATGTAGATAGTCCCGTATGCCCAACTTACCCCATAGATGAGGTAAGTTGAGCAAGGGTATGGGGCTAGTGGAGCACTTAGAAAATATGGTCAAATCATGGCTTGAATGTTAGATACGTTTATAATAAAAAACAGTTTGACAGTTTGCTTTTTATATTTATAATCTTATAGTGACAAAACAACAAATCTCATTAATAAAATAGCAACAAGCTTAGCTTAACTATTGAATATAATACCTATCAATTCATCTTCGTCTTTTAAACTTTTAGGTAGTTTTATTTTGCTTCTCTTATAATGTATGTAATGTAATTCTGTATCTGTTAAAATTGCAGCTTTTATCTATCTTCTGTTTGATTTGGCTCCTTTTCTTGGGTATGGTCAAACTATTTCCAAAGAAAATTTATAAGTTAGATAGGTTAGGTCGTTTTCTTTGTTGCTTGTACAAAGTTCGGGTTGCAGCCTCTTTTAAATCCTAAGGAGACTCTAGTAGTCTTACTGTTATAAGTCCGTATCCTAAGAAAAAAAACATTTTATACTTAAAACCGTGGTGTGGTCGCACAATGAGTTCCCATCGCTCAACCCCTTCTTTCTGCTATTTGAGGCTTTCGCGTGCGGTCAATAGTTTTTGAGATATTTTGATTGCCCAACTTACCTCTATGCTCAACTAGCCCCGCCCTACCCTACGAGATACGTGTTTTAGCAATGTAGTTTTTATTATTTATCTAAAAATATGTAATCAGGCTCTGTCACAGGTTATGTGCCTTCAAAAGGTTTGTTTACTTTATCATTTTTTGTGTACTTAGCGGTATTGCTTTGAGAATGAATTAAATGTGGACCCATCTATAAGTATCTACACATCTTTAAAAAACATATTTAGAAATGCGATTCAAAAATTTAGGTGGATTTTTTTACAGGTTGTGGAATATCAACAAAACAGCAAGCACAGAGACGTATCGTGGGGGAGAAGAAGCAGGATTTGGAACGTTTCCGTGGCAGGCCTATATAAGAATTGGATCTTCTAGGTAAGATTGTTATTATTATTATGTAACGAAATGCCACGTAGACATAAAAATCGTAGCATGCAAATATTCGTCAAAAATGCATTATTTATGCATATCTCTATAACTGGAAAATAAACGCAAGATATGAACTTAGGTGCCATACTAGGTGTCAATACCAAGTGTACAAATTTTTAGACAAGCCATAATATTGTCAGTATTTAGCGCATATCACAATGGGACATGGTAAACCGGGTGCCCACAATATTACTAGCAAGCCTGTAATTTTCTTGAGAAGTATTACACAATTTTAAAATTTTAGATGGATGTATGGTTAGATAGGATGCAGATTTCTAATCTTTCCGATTTTATATGGCACATTCGCTTTAACCGGAATTGCTTTCAACTTTGCTATTTTAAATAGAATACCCTATATACTTTGTGAAAAATCAATTTACATGCAATTTCAAGAAAATACATGTACCACATGTTATACCTATCTTAATTAGTTTTTGAGAAAATGACGTTCGAAAATGTCATGTTAATGGGCATTTTTATCAATTTGTTAAAACACAAATGATGGTAGGGAAGGGGTAATGCGTTTTTACACATATTTAATGAACCTTATATCCTATCACAGTAAAAGTACAATTTCCGGTTTTACCGGAAGTGCGTGCTACAGAAATAGACTTTCGGCAGTTAAGAATTTCAATAATTCAAATGGAAACCACTACCTTATGTTTAAAATTTAAAATTAACACTGATTTCTTTTTTTTTTAGATATATTCTATCTCCAAACCTAGTAGTTTTTAAGTTATCAATAGTGAAACGTTAATAAACATATTTTCTTCGCTATTTTCAAGACAGCCTAGCGTTTTACAATTAATATTTTAAAAACTATTAGGTTTTAAGATAGGTTTAAATTAACAAAAAGATTGGAAAATAAGTATTAAATTTAAATTTAAGGCTTTTAATAGTGGTTTTCATTTAAATTTTTAAGTTTTTTACTTCCGAACGTCAATTTCTGTGGCACTTCCGGTAAAACTGGAAACTGTATTTTTACGGTGATAGGATATAAGGTTCATTACATATGTGTATAAAATAGCATTAGCCCTTTTCTATCGTTATTTGTTTTTTAACAATTCAATAAAAATGGCGGATAACATGGCATTCTCTAACGCCATTTCCTCAAAAACTAATTAAGATAGGTATTACATGTGGTACATGCTTTTTCTTGGAATTGCCTGTAGAAATGATTTTTCAGAAAAATATACAGAGTATTCCATTTAAAATAGCAAAGTTGAGAGTACTTCCGGTTAAACCGGATGTGCCACATAACTTCTAAAATATCATAAATCCAAACATATTTCCGAATAAAATTTTAAAATAGTGTAACACTTTTCTGAAGAAAAGAACAGTCTTGCTAGTAATTTTGGGGGCATCCGGTAAATAAATGGTATGAGAAGAGGAGAGCTTTCGCATATTTTCTACTTTCCAGTCGTTTTTTCCATCTTTTTGACGATTTAATCGAAAATCCAAATCCAAATTTTAATTTTTAAATGGAACACCGTGTATTTTTTGTTATTTTCGGATTCCCGAGCGAATTATAAACCAGAATGTGGCATTTTAAAATGTTTTTAAACCTACTTGTTTTTTTAGAGCCATTTTTAATATTGCGTTTAGATGGCCATGATTTTTCTTAAATTAATCTTGGGACTCCCAGGCCCCAGGTGATGTTAAAAAATACAATCGCAAAGTTTTAGTGACTAGCATGAAAGATGGGTATATGAAAAGTTAGCAAATTGATATTTTCATATCTAACTATTATTTTTTAAATGGCAGGCCAAAGTAGACAAGCAGTTTTCGAAAAACGGGTTTTTTGACGGATCTAATGATACCAATTTATTTGCAATCGGAATAAAAATAGGGACATAAATAAAGGATTATAGCCACCTAGATGCAATATTACAAATGACTTTTAAAAATTCAAGTTGGCGTGAAAACTTTTTATTTAAAATTTTAAATTTCTATTTAGAATTTGCTCAGAATTTGAAACTGAAGTCATTTTTGGTTAAACCGGAAGTAAGAAATATGCAAAAACTTTCCTCTTTCTATACCATTTACCTATGCCAAATTTTATTTTGATGTGTTTAATACTCTAGGACTCTAGGAGTTATGGCTTGTCTAACAGATTAGTTGACACCAGGTTAAAAAATACATTACAACAGTAAATTTTCTCAGAAAATGCATTTCCATAGGACCCGCAGTTTTGAAGGAAATCAAGAAAAAATTTTACCCTAAGGGGATTATATCCACTAATAGAAAAACGACAAAGGCCAATTAAAAAAAAATAAAAATCTGAAAAGCGCTTTTAATTTATTAATTTGAAATTTTGTTCAAGCCGATGTCCGGGAGCTCCTCGAAAAAAGACGTTTTGCGGTGACCACTATATCTATGGACTGGATTATCTAAAAAATTTAAAAACCTAACGTATTTAGTTTCAGAAATGTATATTCTATAAATTAATCGAAGAAATGAGCAGAAACAAAATTTGACAAAATGGCGGTTTCTCAAACACAAAAATCGATTTCGGGCCCCAAATTTAGACCTTAAAATATTTATTAAAAAACAAATATTTATTACAAAAGAAAAACCTTTGTCTAATTGATAAAAATATGTCTTAGAAGCTTGTGTCCAAATTTGGAACCAATCGGTTAAGGGGTTTTCAAAAACGCCTTTAAAGCTTCAAGTAACCTATACGGTTACTTGAAATTTTTTAGTCTCAAAAATTATTGACCCTGTTATAATAATAATTAACAGTAAAAAAATTAGATCCGAGTATTTTTGGATTTTTTAAAAACATTTACGATTGTAATGTATATTTTTTTACACCATGAGAAAGTAGAAATTTCAAAAAGAAATAGATGAGCAAAACCGTATTTTACACTTAACCCTCCCCCTTACCGACCTTAAATCGCCCGTAATTTATTATTCCTTTAATTTTGGTTATATTCTTTTCATTTTTCAATGGGTTTTATTCGAAAATAGTTTTTTTTTACTTTTTACCTCTTTTAAAGGCTTCAGCACTGAGGTATTGTTGTTTTGGTAAATTCTATGAAAAACTAAAGAAAATAATAATAATAAAAATTGAAATAAAAACACAAACACATGTTAACAAAAAGATAATTCTGACCAAATCAAGATAACCTTGAGTATTTGAAAAATAAGTCACGCATAAGATATCTAAGGCTCTTTTATTGCAAAAGGCCATTGATTTGCAATTTCAAAGGTAGTAATTAAAACGTACTGATTATCTGAATAAATAAATTCGTCGTCTAACAAATAAATACCATGCATTTACATAGGATATAGGCGTCGAATAAAACACTATTATTATTTCTTTTTTGTTTTCACAAGATGTTTTTAAAATGTGACTTATTTTATGATATAACCTACCAGATAGAATGTATCCTTATACGGTCCAACTGGACAGGCCCCGAACTTCCCATTTCGTTTGTTCTTTTATTCGTAGAGTTTCTAAAATGTGGAACTTGCTGCCCGCAGAGATCTTTCTTTCCCCCAAATCTTCAAGTATTTAAGTCCCGTGTCAACAAACTCCCTCTTACTCTCGCTTAAGACACCCACGGTACCTTAGTATTTAGGCTTTTAGCCTTCGTGGTTTGTCCAAAGATAAAAAAAATTGAACGGATCCCAGAATCGGAGGGAATTAATTAACAAATTGATTATCTGTGCTACATGGCTGTCAATGTGTTTTTACATCCTTAAGCTTAGTTCATATACTTGTGAAATGCGAATTGCGGAACGTGTTCCGATTGGTCAATTTCAAACAAAACATTTGAAATTGACCAATTAGAACACGTTCAATTCGCAAATCGCATTTCGCAAGTGTATGAACAAAGCTTAAAAACTAAAAAATCGAAATTTGATGATGATTTATGGGTAAATGTTTAAATAATCTTTAAAAAAGTAAGAAAAACATTAAAGGCTGTTATTTACATCTAATATATGAATTTAAATGCATTTTGTGACCTAGAGGCCAAATTTTCACCCTATGCTCCTGTTTAAGAAGCAAAAATATACTAAAAATAAGCTGATAATTAAAAAAAAAATAAATATTTGAAAGAGTATAAAATTTTCCCTTGTTTAACACATTTACATAATTTTTAATTTATTTTTGTCTAAAAATATGAGACATGAGACCCTAACCAAATATATATCACAGACTCTTGGCCTAAAGAGGAACAGTTTTATTTTCGGAATATTCTGCATACTGTGAGGTCATTAGGACATTTTGAAACGCCATTTTCTCGAAAACCAAAAGAGATAGGTTATGGGTGTATTCAGGATTTTATATAGGGAATGACTTGTAGAATTTAAATCTTTAAAAATATACAGGACTTTCCATTTAATATATCAAAGTTTATATCACTTTTGGTTAAACCGGACCTTACGGTAGGTTTCAGAATGTCATATTTTATTACTTAAGACAAAATACCATCAAATTAACAAATTGTTTTACAATGTAAAGTTGACATTTATATTTTTCCAGCAGTATCTAAAAAATCCTAATGGGATCTTTTCAAATGAATTTTCAAAGGATTTTGTATTAATTTTTGGTAACAATATAATTAATGCTATTGTAATTAATTTTAAAACTGGGGCTCAAAAATTTGTAGCCCAGTTATTCTAAGCCTGCCTTTAATTTCTAAAATTCGTAATAATGTAATTATGTCTTTAACAACAATACATTACATTACAATATCCGCCATGTTGTTTCCTTAATGAATAAGCTTATTTGTTTATTTAATTGAAACATATTACTGTCTTTAATCCATTTACTCACTGTCAATTGATGCAATAAAGGAAGCTTTATTTTTATAGATAATAAGATTGTTTTACGTATTGCAGTATTTATTGTGTAGTAAGTTACCAATAAAAAATATGACCTTTTTATTTTTAATGAATTCAATTGTTTTATATGCATATGTAGGACATATTTTATATGGTAAATAATAAATAATTTTTTAAATAATATGAAAATGTATTGTTAAAATTCGTAAGTGGGTCCACTTATTGCTGGCAATGTATAAGTGCAGCGCAATGGCATTTTAGTCTGGGGTTGAGGTAACAAAAACCCTTAAAACTAAGTCTAGTATTTGAAAGAAACTATTCATGCTACTCGGGTGCGCAATTAAGGTTTTAAAAATATTTTATACTTGGGTCCCACCAAGGTTAGTTAATATTTATAAGGTTTCGACATATCCTCAACTTTTAGGCGGTTCGAGGTCGGGGACGCAGGAAGGGCACTCCACGGAGAAAAGTTGGCAAGACTGGGTAAAATCAAAGCTGATAATCAATCCAGTGGCGTCTAGAATTTGCGCATTTCATTTTGCATTGTTTTGGAAGTGATATTTGTTGAAAGATGTAATTCCAAATGTTTTTTATTTAAGGTAAAAGAATTTACAACTTTATAATAATTAAAAACTGTTGTGTAAACGGTTGTTCTACTAATACAATAAACTCTATATCTCCGGCACTGAACAGCATGGCCGAAAAATGGGAGATGTGACGTCATAACACGTCAAAGCAATATGGCCGAATGTCGCGACCCTATATAGACCGACTTTGGGTCCCACCACAAAAATTAACCTGATGCAGAGGAACACTCTGGAAAAAAACTTTTATTTTAAAATTTGCCAAATTTTTGGTTAGCCCATGCCGCATACCTCACCACATAGCGCGGAAGTGGACGTGGAGGAAATTGACGTTGTTGGATGAATGTTTGGAATCGTTGCAAGTTTTGAGGCGTCTTAAAGCGAATCCTCTATATATATTTTTTTGTGAATCTTATCAAATGTTATTGTCAAATTCCAAATTTTGCAAAAATATATGCCTCTTTTATAGTTAGAGGCATCTTAAAGACTTGCACAAAAAATTGTGAAGTAAAAAAAATTTGCAAGTTGTTAAATCTAGATTATTTAGCGATATTGAAATTTGTTAATAAAATTTAATCACATTTACGAAAAAATACGAAACTAAAGTTTTTTTGGCGAGAGGAAGGCATGACAAAAAATATAGATTAAGTGATGGGTTTAGGAACCTGAAAACTGAAGTGAAGGGTACTATCGTCGGCGAAACTATGAATGAAATTAGTTGTGGACGAGAAAAGGTTCTTGATGTGAAGAAGAAGCAATCTGAGGCACTCCAGCATTTACTTGGTGAAAGCTTGAAGAAGGGCCGTTCACAATAACTGATATATACGTCGATCAGATAGAGAGCCAAGTACAGAGTTTAGTTGAAAGACCATATAGGAGGGAAGTTTATTAAGAAGTGCGGCATGCCAAACCTGGTCAAAACCTTTGGATATATCAAGAGCAACAATCTGGGACTCACCCAGAAACTCTTATACTAATATTATAAATAAAAAGGTTATGTTTGTAGCTTTGATTGTTTGTTTGTAAGGGCTAATTTTCGAAAATACTGAACCGATAATGAAAATTCTTTCACAACCAGAAAGTAACACTATTTAGGAGTTCTATAGGCTATATTTTATGAGGAATTTCAGAGAAAATATAATTACCGGCCAACGAAGTGGGCACGGGTCTGCTATTTTAAATAAATAAGGAATTGCTACGTTACTGATACATGCAATGGCAAAACTACTCATGTGATGCCATGACCTCCGAGTGAAAGTGATGGTCAGCAAGCCCGAAGCTAAATTAAAATATTTACGTTGCGTAACGTACCGATGCACAGTTTATTTGTTTTACAGATTAACGGACAACGAAATGTTGTTGACTCTTGCTTACCGTTAGGTTCGGTGTTCGGTAATTCCAGTTAAAAGAGGTTTACATAATTAAGAATTTCTTTATATGGTGAAAAAGATGATAATTTGTAAAATAATTGGCTAAATTTTTTGTTTTTTATAAAAAAACAATAAACATTTTATATGCATTGCTGGATTGGAATAGCTTCTTGTATATTATCATAAATTTATGTAATCAATCAATTAAATATCGACACTCACTTCAATGCGCATTTTTGTTAAAAAATTTTTTTCGTGGCGTGCGAAAAAGTTTAGTTTTCCGCACACATTTTTGTTCTGAAAGAGTCACTCCTCCGCACAAGTGCGGAAAAATAGTTGCAAGTTCAGGAGCACATTTTTTTAAACGATTGCTAGATGGAATCATCTGCCCAGACGATTTCTTGGTGTTAAGAGAAGAAAGGATAGGCTTAATGTGTTTTACCTTAAAAATAATATTGGGCATTTTATGAGGGGACGGAGGTAAACGGGGCGCGAAAATATCTCTTTTACCTGCACGCCTGAAAGGTTACGTTTATATCATAGGTAAATGGGGCGCCAGCCCTTCCCGAGAGAGGGGTGTGGGTCAGGGCAGGTCAGAATTCCTATAATTGAAACTAATAATTTGTATACCACTTAATCAGTTCAGTTCTCATTGTAATAGTGAATAGATGTGCGAAAAGATTTCCGCTCAAGATTTTAATAGTGAGAAAATGTCGGTATCAGTAATTAAAAGTGTGAGTGGAAAAGATTTAATAGCCTACAAAAATGTTACATTTTTCAAAGACAGTAAACAAAAGAATGTAAATATTTTTTGATGCAATAAATGTTTCGTAATTAATAAAATTTTTAAAAATAGACCAACATTTTATTTCGATACCTTTACTTTAAAGAAAACATTTGCGCCCCGTTTAACTATACGATTTTATTGACCCCAAGATCCCCGCGCCCCATTTACCTGTTCAATAAAACTTTAATGAAGGCCTTGCGCCCCGTTTACCACCGCCGTTATGAGGAACTGGGGGAATAGTTGGAATTGGATGATTGACAGGTGGATAAAGGGTTGAATTGGCAGCAAATTGTTTAGCAAATAGTTCGGCCTTTCCTTTGTAGTGTCCGTTGTTCAAATAATTAAATCTTTCAAAGTTAATGGTGGAAAAGAAGTGGTACAGAAATTTCTACTGATGTTTTTGGCAAAGGACCAGAAGGATTTGCTGCCATTGGAGCAAGAAAGTACTTTGTTTTTTATACGGTTATCAAAGGAGTCTTTGGCTTCTGAGATTGTTTGGTGGTAGTGGTTTTTGCTTCAATGCAAGCTTGTCGATTTTCTGGACTAGGATTCTGTAGAAACTTTCTGTGAGCTTTGTCACATGTTTTAGTCAACCGAGGTTTGTGATTAGAGGGTTTGGTGGTTTAATTGGTGTAAGGTACATAGGTTTCAACGCCCAGTAGAATTGACTCACTCGGACAGTTGCTTACAGATTTCGGAAGGATCCTGGGAAGAAAAGCAGATAATGTTCCAAGAGTACGTGGCGAAAAAGTCCCTAAGGCCATCCCAGTCGGCTGAGTTGTAGTGACATACATATGGTGCGTGGTGGCATGCATTCATTTATGGGGTATTGACATTTAAGATTTTAAAGTGACTGGGGTTGCAGCTTTAGTGGTTGAGAGGTGTCTTGCCAGTTATATTTCCCCGGGTATTATAGAAACGGTATTTTTTTATTTTTTGACATTTGCCTTTGTAGGTTTTAAAAAAGCACCCTATATAAACACAACCTTCTTACATTTTAAGTGGTACAATTAATTTATGCAAACATTTTTACTTTCAGATGCGGTGGTTCACTCATTAGCCGACGTCATGTGGTAACGGCCGGTCACTGCGTTGCCAGAGCAACGCCACGACAGGTGCATGTGACCTTGGGAGATTACGTTATCAACTCTGCAGTTGAACCTCTTCCTGCATACACCTTTGGGGTGTCCACCATACAGGTTTGGAACAGGATGAATGATTATTTATTTATTTATTATATAGTTTATTGTTATTTGTTGCTATTTTTCAATGGAAAAACAATAAACCCCTCAAACATATTTTATATACAGGGTGGCCCACCATATTTGACACGGTCTGTAGCTGGATTCCATGGGGTTTTTAAAAAAGTAAATACCGGAACATATACAGGCCAGATAAGACCACAGTATAAAATTATTTTAGTCTATACAGGGTGTCTCAAAAAGTGTGACGTATCAAAGTTATATTTTTTAAAAGGAACTTCCTATATTCTATGACGGTTTTAGATTCTACTTTAAAAATAACTCAAGTTAGTTTATAGTACTAAGTGTCTAATTTTATTCGTTTTTATGATAATTGATTTTTTGAAAAATGCAGAGGTAAAATTAAATTGATTTTACTTAAATACTTTTATCACTTTAAACTTTAAAATGTGTAACAAGATTAGAAAAAGTCTGCCATATCATAAGTAGGTCAAATCACGATCAAATATTGTACAGGGTGATCAAAAATAATTTAAATTTTTCAGAAAATCAAATAGCCATATCACTCTTATTTTAAATGGAACATCCTGTATTATTTTACATCACATGATGACAAATAAAATACTCTTTCAAATGGTGTATAGGTTGGCTATACCTATCTTTTGTGCTTTTTAGTAAAATCTGTTTTTACAAATTATGAGTCCAAATGTTTATTTAAATTAAAGTTGGCTGTGACATAGCAGTCATTAATATTTTTCTTAAGAAAATAACAACGACCATTTATTGATTACTAGTGTTTTAGTCAGTTTAAAAGAAATTTTAATGATTTTAAATAAAAACCCTTCTTCTACAACAACAAGATGATATAATACTGGTAGGATGTGAAAAAATGGTTTACTTTAGTCTAGAGTTAATCCTGAAAAATATTCCAGGAGAAACTTTCTGATAACCTTAATAGTTGCTTTATAAAATTTAATTATGGATAATGGAAGAAACGATTTATAGGTCACAGAATGTCGTCGTAACTGACCAGAGGCGTTATTAGGATTGTTTAAAAACACAAGTTTTATTATTACCACAGCTAAAATAAGTGTTATTGGAAGTAGCATTATAAGCAACTAATGAATTTTTTTCTGTGAATTTTAAAAATAGTGGCAGATAAAAATCTTTTAATTTTGTGCTTTTTTCAACAAATTTACATTTTGCAATAACGGCTTAGTAAATAGGCATAGATATATCCCAGCCTACTTACATTTAAATAGACATTTGGAATAAAAATATGTTAAAACGGAATTTACTTAAAAAGTATAAAAGATAGGTATAGGCAACCTATACACCATTTGAAAGAGCATTTGGTTTGTCATTATGTGGTGTAAAAATACAGGGTGTTCCATTTAAAATAAGAGAGATATTGCTATTTAACTTTCTAAAAATTGAAATTATTTTTTGATCACCCTGTATAATCTGTGATCTCGATATGACCTACGTATGATAAGGCAGACTTTTCCTAATCTTGTAACAAATTTTAAAGTTTAAGGAGTTTATATTGTTAAAATAAAATTAATTTAATTGCACCCTGCATTTTGAAAAAAATCAAATATCACAAAAACGAATAAAATTAGACACTTTGTACTATTAACAAACTTAAATTATTTTTTTATGTAGAATTTAAAACCGTCATAAAATATAGGGTGTTCCATTTAAAAAATATAACTTTGATACATCACACTTTTTTGAGACATCCTGTATAGAGTAAAATAATTTTATGTATCCGACCTGTATATGTTTCAGTATTTACTTTTTTAAAAACCTCATGGTTATTCAGCTACAGACCGTGTCGAATATGGTGGGCCATCCTGTATAATCAACGAGATCGTTGATATAATATAATAATACAAAATTTTAATTGAACTCCATAATTTGGCAAAAACGCCTTGATCACATTCGTTTTAACTTGGAAAATTGTGCTGTGTATAAATTTGGGGGAGGGTGATTGGATTGCAAATTATAAGAGTTTCCTAGGGTATTATAAAAATTTCAAATAATTAATTTTTGATGATACGAAAATGAGTTTTATAAAACTATTTAATACCCCTGTAAAAAAATAAAGTTTTTTAAAAATGCTGTTTTTAATAAGTTTTCTAAATGACATTTTGCTTTACAATCAAAAATCAAGGAAGTCTTGGAAAAAAGTAATGTTTTTTGAGTTTTTGCGAACCCTGTATTCAAAATCAACAGTTCCTTTTCGAAAATCAATTTTTTTTACAAGTAAATTGTTTAAATTGTTGAATGTAATTTAAAAAAACAATTTTGGTTTAAAGGAGTGAGAACCTTTCTGATGTTGATGTTTCAATCACGTTTTTGTAAAAGCTTTCGTAATTCACCGAAAATACAGTGCTGGTGTATATTAAAACCGTAATCGTAAGTAATTCACGTATGTCGGCTCAATGGTCTAGGGGTATGATTCTCGCTTTGGGTGCGAGAGGTCCCGGGTTCAAATCCCGGTTGAGCCCATACTTTTTTGCAACTAAACGATTTTTTATTTTATTATATGGTTTATTAAAATATTAATTAGAACAGAATCTACGAAATCAATTACTTTTTTTGTATAAAGCTTACCTATAATATCTTCTTTATTTTGTCGTGACATTTCAATAAAACATAAAAAAGGTCGATCTGATATAAGGTAACTTTGTTATTTTAAATAAAACCTTTTGTCTTTTCCAGATTCTACTAATTTAAACGTTTTGCTTTAAAAAATGTAACATAAGCTATGGTTATTTAAATAAATAACGGACCTATTGACCTTTAAAAAATTGACTGCTCGTCAATTAAAAAAATATTTATTTGACAATGAAAATATACTGCACACAGGGTTACAAAAAAAATAAAAAATAAAAAAATACCGCAGCAAAGCACAAAATAATACGTAGTTCTGGTTAGTTCTGGTAATCAAGATACGTTTCTCAAAAAGCTATAGATTTTTTAAACGGTTTGTATTTTATCCTCGCCATTTAGTTGTGACATTTCGTTAATACAAAAAGAAAATGGTCGATGGTTCGATATAGGGTAACTTTGTTATCATTATCATTATCATTATATATAATAAAACTAAGTTGATAAAATGTGCGTGCCGATAAACAACTCGAACAAGAAAGTTCCCGTTTTACCCTAAAGGGCGTATTTTTAAAGATATAAGGACTCTTCCAACCCTTCAACTTGGAAATTAAGTGTAGTGGCGCCATCTGTTGTTGAGTATTTGAACTTCATTCAGAACAACGGTTATTTGGGTCTCATATCAACTGCCGAGCGAAGCCGGGAATCATAGCTAGTATATAATAAAACAAAGTTGATAAAATGTGCGTGCCGATAAAACTTGAAAAGGAGTCCCGATACGATAAAGGGACTTATATTGTGTGTTAGCCCTTTATCCCCCTCGAACAGGAAAGTTCCCATTTTACCCTAAAGGGCGTATTTTTAAAGATATATATAAGTACTCTTCCAACACTTCAACTTGGAAATTAAGTGTAGTGGCGCCATCTGTTGTCGAGTATTTAAACTTCATTCAGAACAACGGTTATTTGGGTCTCATATCAACTGCCGAGCGAAGCCGGGAATCATAGCTAGTATATAATAAAACAAAGTTGATAAATGTGCGTGCCGATAAAACTTGAAAAGGAGTCCCGATACGATAAAGGGACTTATATATATATAGTGTGATAGCCCTTTATCCCCCTCGAACAAGAAAGTTACCGTTTTACCCTAAAGGGCGTATTTCTAAAGATATAAGTACTCTTCCAACCCGTCAACTTGGAAATTAAGTGTAGTGGCGCCATCTGTTGTCGAGTGTTGGCGATACCGCCAAGTACACAAAAAATGATAAAGTAAAGAAACCCTTTTGTGAACAATGATTTATTGCAGCAAAAATATTTAACCCGACAAGTTTCTAGTACCACGCCACCGGTTTTATAGTAGGACAGAGGCGAAATAAGAAAATGTTTTGTAAGTAGGTGATACGTGTTTTAGCAATGCATTTTTTATTATTTATCAAAAATATGTAATCAGGCTCTGTTCGAGGCTATGTGCATTCGAAAAAGTTTGTTTACTTTATTATTTTTTGTGTACTTGGCGGCATCGCTTTCAGAATGAATTAAATATGGACCCATCTATACAGTCAGTGGCATAACTACGTAAACAAGGGCCCTAGGGCAAAAAATGAAGTAAGGCCCCAAGTAAAGAATGTAAAATTTTGAGATACTACCAACAAAAAAAAAAACTGGTAAAAAGTAGTACCTTAAAGTCCCGCCCCCGAACTGCCTTGCCAAGCCTTATGATAGCTACGCCATGTGTTACAGTAAAGCTAGATTACTTTTTATAAACGTTTTTTAATATTCTTAATAATCTAGAACTTTTTTGCCCTATTTTTTTCTGTAACTTTGTATGTACCAAATTTTTATTGTCAAATTAAATACCTAATACTCTTAATTAGCATGATCAAGAATCAAATAATAGTCGAAAAATTCATTATAGTTTTTTTAAAATAAAATGATTACATTTTAGGATTGTGGAAAAATATACATCACAACCAAATGAAAAGGATATGATAAAAAATCTTAATCCTTCTGAAAAAACCGCATCTTGATAGCTTTATTTGTTCTAATTAATTTATTAGCTGCCAAAATGGGTAAAAATATAGTCGAACACCCTGCATTACTATACCGGGTGTTGCTCCGTCGATCGGGACATAGGGAATCCCATATAAATTTTGAAGTGGTCCAATATTGGCTCCCCTAATTATTTTAGAAGAAAATATTATAAGGATTTTTTAAAGAGCACGAAAAGTTGTACCCTGTGTACAAATTTCAGCTCTTCTCAGTCCGCCAGCTACGGGATAAATGCTAAAATAAGTTACGAATCTCCTAGCTTTTTACGCGCCCTGTATTATTAGAAGTCTATAATAAAATACCAGAAAAATTATTTAACCTCTAACTCTCAAGTTGTCAGATCAATGTCACATCATTTTTAAATAATGAACTACTCAAATCAAGAAAAAATCACTATTTTAAAATGGTTTTATCAGGGAAATAGTTATCGAAGAGTAGCGGACATGTTTGCAGCCTATTTTCCCAATAGGCCAATACCAAGTAAATCGACAATAGAACGGACGATAAAAAAATTTGAAAGTACAGGCACAGTAATCAATAATTGTAAATGTGAAGAAAATCGACGACGTACGAAGGCCGAAGGAAACATTAGCACGAGACAACTGGAGAACATTACTGGAAAAGACCACACCACAATATCTCGAATTTTAAAAAGATCTAAATACCACGCTTACAAGTACGAAAGACACCAAGAATTAAGAGACGAAGACGAAATTCGACGACAGGAATTTTGCTTTGAGATCATGGAGAGGACAAACACTGACAGAGGTTTTTTAGAAAATATTTGCTTTACTGACGAATGCACTTTTACATTGAACAACGAACCCAACATTCAAAATTGCCGGTACTGGAGTAACGAAAACCAAAATCGATTTGTGAGACAACGACTTAATATCCACAAAAAATTAATGTTTTGGCGAGAATTTTCGGCCATCATATCCTTGGACCATATTATATTGACCGAAATTTGAATGCGGAGTACTTTCTTGAATTTTTAGAGGAACAAATTTTGCCTGCTTTGAACAACCTTGCTCGTAAAAATCAAGAGATTTGGTATCAAATGGATGGCTGCCCATCACCCAGTACTAGAGCTGTGCACGAATACTTGAACAACGCATTTAATAACGACATCATAGGCCCGAACCACGCAAAATCTTGACCAGTCAGGTCTCCGGATCTTTTGTGATCTTTTGTCAAACGATTTTTTCTATGGGGACATTTAAAAACTAAGCTTTATACCAATACAAAATATGAAAATTTAGACCAGCTAAGGAATGCTATTTCCGCTGAATGTGCCAGAATATCGATGTACATACCAACTAGCCAACGTAAGAAATGAGTTTTATAATCGTTTGGGTTATTGTCTGGCAGTTAATGGCGGAATATTTGAGCATTTTTGTCATAAATTGATTTTTAAATGTAGATGTAGAGATGTTTTATTGTCTTGCGTAACTGTGAGTGCATGTGTTGGAATTAACTGTAAACTAAAATGAAATGCGAGGATTCTTTTTGAAATTCCCGTATAAAATTGTTTAGTTTTGGCAATGACATTATAAATTAATGATCTTAATTGTCACTGATAAATCGATATGGTGTTTTTATTATTGATTTCTAGAGTACAGGGTGCATAATGAGATACTACGTTGCAGAAGTATTTTAGCAGTTTACTCTTTACTGGTTGGTTAAAAAATGCTTAAATTTTCATTTTGGGTGGAACTTATTGTGCTCTTTAATAAATCCTTATAGCATTTTTTCTAAAATAATTAGGGGAGCCAATATTTGACTACTTTAAAATTTACATGGGATTCCCTATGTCCCGCTCGACGGAGCAACACCCGGTAGATTATTATTTACCAACTATTAATTATTACAAACACACTCTAATCATTAACAGATATCATAACCAAAACACCGGCGCACTTTTACTCTGACCTTTACCTTCACCAACACCGAAGTTTTAAAACAATTCCTGACCTTTCCATTTCTCCGAACAAACAAAAAACAAATCTATGGTAATTTTTTAATCAACTATCAAAATCGAAAGTGATGTTCTTCGGTACGTTTAAGGCAAGAAAAATTCTGTCCACTTTCTTTCTGCTCATGTAATATCGAAGGTTAGGCCAAAACTTTCACTCATATAATACGATTATCGAAGAAATCAACATGCTGAAAAACGATGTGAAGTAACAACTGTTGTAATAAGAAAACAATAATTGAAGATAATTATAGAATATTGATTTGGATGGTTTTTTATTGCAATTGCTTGTGCTTTGACGTGACCAAAATTTTGGTATGATGAGGGGTTTGTCAACCCATATAACATTTTTTACCGTCGTTGTACATTTAATTTACTGGCATTGCCAACACTCTTTAATGGCAAGGCATTGGCAAAAAGGTATCAAAAAGACACGAAAGTGGGCAATTGTCCGTTAATGGGCCACGTGTTGCAGATAATGTGATGGCATCCGTCATTAATAAGTTATGATGAAAAAATGCGTTTAGGAGGATGGCATCCATCATTAATAAGTTATTTGCAAAAAAATGCGTTTAGGATAATGGCATTTATCATTAAATAAGTATTGCAAGTTTTATAAGTTGAATGTCCCAAAAGTTAAATAACATATTTAGAATTTTGTAATCACAAAAAGGCAGGAAAACTTCATCAATAAAAAAATTACTTAATATAAATTTTTATACCGTAACAATATACCAAAAAAAATAAAAAGTATGTAATAAAATTTAAACAAAAAAAAATAAAACAAAAGAAAACACTTTAAAATATTAAGTATTTAAGGGACACTTACACTCAATTTTCAGATACAAAACTTGGGGAGAAATATTTTAAAGGAGTTAAATGTCAAAAAAAAAAAACTATTAAATATATATAATTTTCTTTATTAACACGTCTTTAAAACTTTTAATAAGGTAACTTCCTGATTTTATATAATTTTTCTAGGTAACTACAAATTTAAAAGGTTTTAAACAAAATGTTTACAGCTCCTAACAGTCTACTTGAATAACCCGCCTTCTTGACTAGCCATCACCAATTAATTACACAACACACACTAATTAGGTAATGAATACACTTAATTATGTCTACTAAAAACTCTTTTTTTTTTTAAAGAAACTAAAAAGCTAGAAAACCACGTAGAAAACAATTGCACAAAGCAGCCAAACAAAAGCAAGGTTGCCTCATCTGTTAAATTGTCAAATCTTGTATTTGGGCTAAGCGGGAAATTTGAATTTATCACGTTCGGTCGAAATCGTCGAAATTAACCTAGCTAATTTTACCATCATTTTATTTTTATTCTCTCAAAAAAACATAATAAACATTTTGTTTGACTTCATTTTTATTTGCATGATTTGTATCAATAAAATGTTAGGAAAAGGCCATTTCCTTTAAATTATGTAAAAAAACATAAAATAATGTTGTTTAGCCGCCATTATAAATAAAACAGATCAAAAAAATTGCTTGAATGTTAGTTAAATACCAATGTTAATAATATGGTTTGAAAAGTATAAATATGCGTTGAAGGTTTGCCTTCAAAAATCCAATATTTATTTGCCGGCAACAAAAAGGCATGATTTATTTAATCAGGATTGGTATGCCGCCATTTTTGTATGCTTGCCGGCAATTCGCCTGCATGTAAAATTTATTGGCAATTCAGGTATCAAAAAGACATCAAAATGGGCAATTGGCCGTTATTGGGCCACGTGTTGCAGAAAATGTGATGGCATCCATCATTAATAAATCATAATGAAAAAAATGCGTTTAGGGTGATGGCATCCATCATTAATAAGTTATGTTAAGTTATGCTGAAAAAATGTATAGAATAGAAAGAAAATACTAAAAATAAAAAATTTCACTGAACAACTTCTGCATTTAACTTTTTCTTGTATCTCTTATGGTTTTTCTAAAATTATAGTATTAAGT
Source organism: Listronotus bonariensis (assembly GCA_014170235.1). Classification (NCBI taxonomy): domain Eukaryota; kingdom Metazoa; phylum Arthropoda; class Insecta; order Coleoptera; family Curculionidae; genus Listronotus; species Listronotus bonariensis. Next base: position 52,904 of record JACEGR010002153.1, on the reverse strand, counting down.
TTTATATGGGACACCCCGTACAAAAACACAAATTATGCATGTGCATTATTTATGCACATTTTAGTTCCCTGGACGGTAAAAATGCATTTTATTGTCATTAGGAAAAAAATGTAATGCCATCATCTAAGGCAGGGCACAGACGTGCAGGTGTAACCACGGTCTACCGTGGGTATACCCACGGTAGACCTGTACAGTTTTTTATTCAGGTAGACCTGAGACCTGAGCGTGTGTGGGGCAATCAGGTATAACTGTACAGTTTTAACTGCACAGTTTTTTTTCTCCGGTCGGCCGAAACACTACTCGGGTAGACCTGAGACCTGAGCGTGTGTGGGGCAATCAGGTGTAACTACACAGTTTTTTTCCTTCGGTCGGCCGTAAACAGATTTCTTTTTAATGAATAATAAGGTTTAACAGGTAAAGGATATAATAATTAAAAATTATATAATTTAAATAAATGTTTAGGTTAAATGACAAATACGGTATTGCTATGCCACAATATATGTAAATAGTTTCGTTTTATTTTTGCGAAATATAACTTTGAAAAAAAAAGAATATATTTTTGATACCTACTATTCTAATAGTAATTAATAATAATTAAAAATAAAAAAATCGTAATTAAAAGTTAAAAATAATTTATTTCCATTGATTATGGTTTCTGGAATAACTTAAGGATAACGTAAAAAGAACAAATAAAAAATATCTTTTACAATTACGTAGAAAGAAAAGAGATTTCTTAAAATAAAAGCGTTAAAAAGAACCGCCTTATGATATACAGGGAGATCCAAAATTACGAAAATGGTATTTTGCCAATATAAAAAAATTATTATGAATATTTTTGTATGTACTTACTTATTTAAATACTATTACGTAATAGAAATTTTAATTTTTTGTTAAGTAAATCGTTATAGTCTAAGATCCCGCTGCAGGATTGGTGTGCTCATCGACTTTTTGTTTAAAACCAAATTTTTATGTTTATTTATAGTTAAGAGAATATATATTTACTAGGGTGCCTATCAAAATTTGGCCGCCATTATTTTTTTTAAATTATTTTTAATTGATTTTTGGTAAAAAATTTCGTTTATTTATTTTTTAAATAAAATAACGTCTACATAACGGTAATTAATATCAAGATTCTAAAAATCACGGTTGCCGTTGCGCACCTGGCCGCACCTCTTTGCAGCCAGGTGTAAACAGGTATGATTTCGATAAATTTATACGTTTATAACCTATTTTTATTAATTATATGTCAAATTAAAGCTAATTTTTTTCTATTAATTATCATATAAAGTTGCTTAATTAAATCTGGCCGCAAATAAGGGTTACTGGCTGTTAAAGATAATAAATATTTAAGGTAGAGTGAAAGAGAGTGAGCGCGTAACATCATTTGTCAGACGAGGACAGCGATTGCCGGCTGTGCGACGCTTTTAAGCCATTGCGCATGCGTCGAACGTTAGTGTTCTCAACCACCGGGGAGTAATAGAGACGACTTATAATAAATACTCCAAAAAATATGTAATTTTTTTCAAAATGACAAATTTAAAAATTGCAACAAAAAATTAATATTGATTTGATATATCGACGGTCTAGTTAGGAATTTGTCTAACTTCTTATTTTTTAGAGGGTGATTTTTTAACATTTTGATGAAGCAATAATCCAATTACAAATTATTTGAATGATTCAAACTTAAATATTATATCTCTATTAGATATAAATAATTTTAAATGGTTTTTTAAAATGATAATAAATTTTGAAGTAATTGTTTTTTTCGTACAAATAAAAGATTCTCTAAAAAGGAGTTAGATAATTTGCTAATTAGAACGTCGATATTTAATATTAATTTAAAAAATAAAAAAATAAAACCAAGGTGACTTAAGTAAAAGAAAATTTTATTGCGAAAGTATTATTCAAAAATTTTATTAGATTTTATTCAAGTATTTAATTGTCTGTTACATATTAATTAAACATTTAAGCAAATTAAAAAATTAATAAATTTATTTTATAATATATAAGCGAGCACTTTTGGAATGAGATATTATTAAAGTCAAGTACATTGCTTTTTTCGTTACACAAAAACACGACTTCATCTTTATCAATTCTATTTTACGTTAATTAATATAATAATTTTTAGATGCACAAATAAAATAACAATGTAAATATAAAACGTTGTTTATTACGAACTCCAAAACAGCGTGGTTTTTATGTTAGAATAAAAATGCCGCATCTGTTCAGTTGAGAACACTAACATTCGAGGCATTCGCAATGGCTTAAAAGCGTCGCACAGCCGGCAATCGCTGTCCTCGTCTGACAAATGATGTTACGCGCTAACTCTCTTTCACTCTACCTTAAATATTTATTATCTTTAACAGCCAGTAACCCTTATTTGCGGCCAGATTTAATTAAGCAACTTTATATGATAATTAATAGAAAAAAATTAGCTTTAATTTGACATATAATTAATAAAAATAGGTTATAAACGTATAAATTTATCGAAATCATACCTGTTTACACCTGGCTGCAAAGAGGTGCGGCCAGGTGCGCAACGGCAACCGTGATTTTTAGAATCTTGATATTAATTACCGTTATGTAGACGTTATTTTATTTAAAAAATAAATAAACGAAATTTTTTACCAAAAATCAATTAAAAATAATTTTTAAAAAAATAATGGCGGCCAAATTTTGATAGGCACCCTAGTAAATATATATTCTCTTAACTATAAATAGACATAAAAATTTGGTTTTAAACAAAAGTCGATGAGCACACCAATCCTGCAGCGGGATCTTAGACTATTACCCTTTGGATAATATTTACATGCATTTTAACTTAACTTAATAATGTTTGCATATGTGAAGCTTATTTTAGTTAACACTTAATTTTCCCGAGTAATCATAAATGATAAAAAATGTATAAAACTTACTTTTTAATGTTTTTGTATTAAGTTGTTTCCAAATATATTTTTCATTTTTTTTTAATTTTTTTGCGATTTTGAACCACCCTGTATATCATATCATTTTCTTTAAAATCTGTTATTACTTTCACATAGTGATATGCAATTAGTCAAAGATCCGAATAAGAAGCGACCTTTCCCCATCTGTTGTCGTTTAAACACTTTTTTATATATTTGAAACAAAAAACCGCTATTGGTTGGCTAAAAAGTTATGGTAAAAAAATAAATAAAAAAACAACTTTTACCTTTTTAAGTATAGGTCCGAGTTGGGAGTATAATCTCAACTTTCAATTTTATTATCTTACAAAACAACCTTTAATTTTTTAACAAGTTCTTGATAAGCAGCTTCCCGTTTATTTCGGTCATGGTAATCCTTGTTTTTGATTTGCCATAGACATGGATAAGATTTATACATTTCAATAAATTCTTCAATGATTTTTTTTGGTTCAGACCAGACATTCTTTTAACTTGCGTTGACTGTGTGCTGTGAAAAATGACAACCACCCCACACAGAGACTAAACAACAACTAAAGGTTGTCGTTTATGGCAATAACATGAAATTTCGTTGAAATCAACTAATAAAAATCATAAAAGTTATCAAGTCCACGTAGAGTCCAAAATGTGATTCACCCTCCTGTCGGCGCCTTTTGCGCTGCTAGTAGGACAAAGCGGCGCAGTATAATAAAGGGGCTACACTGGTTTTGATAACGGCCCATTGTAAAAAGTCCAGGTACTAATATAATAATAAATATATAAAACGTTTACATGTCACGTAGCTCCACTTCTATGGGTAATTTTTGCCGTCGGTGGTAAACGGGGCGCAAGACCTTCGCAAAAGTTTTATTGAACAGGTAAATGGGGCGCAGGGATCTTGGGGTCGATAAAATCGTATAGGTAAACGGGGCGCAAATGTTTTCTTTAAAGTAAAGGTATCGAAATAAAATGTTGGTCTATTTTTAAAAATTTTATTAATTACGAAACATTTATTGCATCAAAAAATATTTACATTCTTTTGTTTACTGTCTTTTGAAAATGTAAAATTTTTGTAGGCTATTAAATCTTTTCCACTCACACTTTCAATTACTGATACCGACATTTTCTCACTATTAAAATCTTGAGTGGAAATCTTTTCGCACATCAATTCACTATTACAATGAGAACTGAACTGACTAAGTGGTATACAAATTATTAGTGTCAATTATAGGAATTCTTACCTGCCCTGACCCACACCCCTTCTCGGGAAGGGCTGGCGCCCCATTTACCTATGATATAAACGTAACCTTACAGGCGTGCAGGTAAAAGAGATATTTTCGCGCCCCGTTTACCTCCGTCCATTTTTGCCAATGCGTGGTAAGAAGACAGTCTAAAGAATTAAGGTGACACATAGTGCATATTAATTATGTTTACGTTTTGTTTTTATAAACCATTTTTTTAGGAAAACATTTAGGTTTAAAATAGTGGTCCCCCTCCCGCTTAACATATCAGAAATAAAGGTGTTTCGATATTGATTAAAGAGAGAACAAATAGCTATATTTTCTAGCACTGTATTTATTGACATTTTGACTTCAGTCCTGAAGCTTTGCTAAATTTTCGGTTTGAAAATGTAGCAAGCAGTCGAAATATCAATAAATGCATTAATGAGAAAACAAAGTTATTTGTCTCATTTTAATTTGACTAAAGAAATTATGGTAACCATAGTCATACACACAAGCTTTTATTTAATAGGACACCTTGTATATTATTTATTTAATTTTAGTATTTTTATACATTTAAATTATATTTATAATCATTAAGTTATTAAATGGAGTTTACCTATAGTTTATTCTTTTAAAAATTTAAAAAAACAACCCAAAAAATGTTTTGCATTGTTTAAAAAATTCTGTTGCCATAATCAATTACTATGTATTTTTTCAATTACAAATAAACCAGTTCACCCTCGAGTTTACAAAGGATGCCGGCTTCGGTCGCCATTTAAAATAAACAGGTTAAAAAACTTTACGACTTCTACGGTCGACCTGCGTGTCTGTGGCCGGTACAAATAGGATATTTTTGATTTTTCTCAGGTCGCCTGAACAGGTTAAAAAACTGCACAGTTTTGCCCACACACGCTCAGGTCTACCTGAATAAAAACTGTGCAGGTCTACCGTGGGTATACCCACGGTAGACCGTGGTTACACCTGCATGTCTGTGGGGGCCCTTAAAGGCATATTTTTGCCAAAAACTTTTTTATGATGGATGCCATCATCCTAAATGCATTTTTTATCATAACTTATTAATGATGGATGCCATCACATTTTCTGCAACACGTGGCCCAATAACGGCCAATTGCCCACTTTGATGTATTTTTGATACCTTTTTGCCAACGCCTTGCCGGCAAAAATGTTATATGGGCTGTATATTATTTCAATGTAATTAGCTTCTCGTCTTGTCTTGAGCTAAATAATGAAAAATTAGTCTCTTGACTCTCAGACGAAAAGTGCTCGTCTCAACCGCATAGCTAGTGACACTACATAACACTTTTTTCTAGGTTCATCCATTTTTTAAATTCACCCCCAGGCTGATCGTTTCGATGTGGCAGTTCTACGTCTCGACAGAGCCGCTCATAATCTACCGCATGTTACCCCAATCTGTCTCCCCAATAAGGGGGAAGGCTTTCTTGGAGAAGTCGGGCACGCCGCTGGATGGGGTGCATTGAGTCCGGGGTCCAGGTTGAGGCCGCAGACGTTGCAGACGGTCAGAGTGCCTGTTATCGATAACAGACAATGTGAAAGGTGGCACAGGTAAGCCAAAATCTGTGATACTAGGTGTTTGAATAGTGTGCGTACAAAATTAAAGCCATTGGTGTTCTTTGGTTTGGCTTTTGGCATTAGCCTTAAAAACTTAAAGAATAGGAGGGGATAGAAAGACCTCCGCGGGCAGCAGGTCCTACATTCTAAAACCTCTAGGGATAAAAAACAAACAAGGTGGGAAGTTCCGGGCCTGTCCAGTTGGACCGTATAGGGATGCATACGTGCGGTACCACGGGTTTCTCTGTAGGGAATAAAAAACAATAAATTCCGCACGGTCTGACAATGGGCAAGAAAGGAAAACCTTTCTATAAGTAAAGAATCATTGATGAGGCGAACAGCTCTTTTTGGATGAAATCAAGAATGCCAAGGGTTGTGGGGGACGCCATGCCCCAGATGAGAACAAAATTTCAAGGGATTTCGCGTTTGGGACTCATTACACATTAATTGTACTTTATTTAATTTAAAAATATTTATACCCAAGCAGCAAGCTGACGTCTTATTGACGTCTCTTTTTGATCATTTTTGGTCAGCAAAAACGTCATAAGATGACGACAAAATGACGTTAAGCTGACCACCCTAAGTCACAGGAAAAAGACGCCCCGTTCATGACGTCATAATGACGTCTTTAAGATGTCGAAAAATTGACGCATATCCCACCTATAAAAGCTAAAATGATACGATATTTTTTTGATAATTAAAATAGGAAAAAACTCCCTGCTGCTTGCAATTTCCTTGAACTGCAAGGTCGCATCTCTCGGGACACTTTCCAACCTGTAGATTTTTACACTAGCCAAAGATATTTCTTTCAAAGCTAAGTGATATCACCAACCGCAGACCGGTCTCGAACTATTTTGGTCTCATCGGTACGGTGTAGGCGATAAAAAGCAAAACTGTTGAATAAACGTAGTCGTTTATTGTCCATTACGCCATCTATCGGTAGAGTTTTTTCCTATTTTAATTTTGTAAAATTATTAGTCCCATTTTTCTGTCATAAGATATTTCGGTTGGATTTTGACACGAATCATATATCGTCACAAAATTTTTCTGGCGGGTTTTCTAAACATGACGTCATTAGATTTATGAGTTAGTATAACGAAGAAATGACGTCAAAAAGACGTCACTTCAACGACGTCAAAAACACGTCGTTAAAATGACGTCATAATTTTGGTTTGATGACGTCCTATGACCAAAAATGACTTAAAAATGGGGTTATAATGACGTCAGCTTGCTGCATGGTGGACCAGTAAAATAGAATTAAATAGAATAAACGGGAATGAAATGAAATGACGTAGGATAAAATAAAATGGGACAAAATAAAATGCTTACTAATTGCGTAATTTTTTTATAGCCAATTACTATAGTATTTCAAAAAGTAATTTTAAAACCAAAAAATAAACTTTATAGCATATTTTTATAAAATTTAAATAAATAACAATTATTTTCTTTTAAATTTTTGACAGCAAGTTGGCACAAAATTGTCCAATTTTTACGTCAGAAGTTACTTATAATGTCAAATTTTCTTGCTAATCGTATTCGTCTCACTGGTTCAAACCAGAGTTTCTTTATGAGAAGGGGTTTAGACATAAGCAAGACCGGTGATAGCTTTTGTCAGGGACGTGAGGGTGTGAGAATTACGATTTCGGTTGGCAGTTCTGTTCAAAGTTGGTAGCATTATCAGCTGATGACAGAGTCGTGCCTTGTTGAAGCTTTGTTTGGTAAAAACTGTGGAAATTTGCCATTTTCATTTTGGTTGTATATTTTGCAAGGATTTCCAGTTAATAATGTTTTTGGTTAGTTTAGAGACTTCACATATTATTGGTTCAGACTCGTTTTATTTTGGAGATTTTAATAGTGATTAGTCGAATAGTTTTCAATCATTCGTGTTTTTATGTACATATGATACTGATGAGTGTCCGCTAATTAATGGTACGGAGAAAAACCACAGATTTCTTATGCGAAAATACCCATTTAAGATTTAAACAAACATACCTATATCCAAAAGTTAATGATAAGGAAGATACGGGGTGTTAAAGAGATATAAATATTTTTTTTCATGCATTTCGATAATTTCTGATATGTTTTAAACATTTTAATAAAACTCGGTATCCAGGAGTTTTTAGCTATCAGCTATTTATATCTAAGCAGTTGTAATTATAGCTAATACAATGTTATTGAAGGTACATACTTTCGGGTGCACTGAACAACTAAAACGTGAATACCTTAAAAAGACCGATTCTTACTAAGTATACCTTTTTGTGCAGAAATAATAGAGAAGCTTATTAGTTTACATACATACAGAGTAGTAACAAAAAATTGTGTAGTTTTAGAGAATTTTAAATAGTGTACCCATCGCCCTCTAGTCTACACACAAAAATTAATATTCGATCTGAAAAGCTAATGTTTAAAACCCGAGATACCGTTTTATTAAGATATTTAAAAAGGGGGAGGAAACAATTATCGAAATAAATTACTTATTTTTTTATTTTATTTAAATAATAATAATACTTTAAATGTAAGAAACATTTTTAGCACTTCTGTTATTTAAACTTAGTAACTTAATCAGAGTCCGTGGAGCCTCTTGAACTTGAAGGGCTTTGATGCACTGCCCCCTCTAGCCTCATAGTAGCTATACCACTGATAATAACTTAAAAGAAGTTCAGCTTTTATTTTTCTTTTTACTATGAAACCCCCGTATCTTCCTTTTTATAAACTTTTGGATATTAGGTATGTTTGGTTAAATCTTAATATTTTGGCATAAGAAATCTGTGGTTTTTCTGTGTACCATTCATTAGCGGACACCTTATATACAAAGTTTTTAAAATGGTTTTTGACTTACGGAACCATGGAAAATGTTTTGCTCTGCCAGGTACCTCATCGTCCTGTCGTCGCTTTGATAGTTTTTAATTTTCAATATTTAAACCACATTTATGTTTTTGTTTTAGGTTATGCCTATTAAAATAATCCAATAAATTTTGTTTACAACATACAATTCTTTTTTGTTTTCTCCCTAATTCTGTGCCACTAATCTGCCTAAAATAAAACATGGCCGAAAATGGCCCGACTTGACGTCACAGCCGCGCTAGCCAATATGGCGAATGTCGTGACCTTATCTCATCAATCGACTTTGGTTCAAACCGTATTTGAAAATGACAAATATAAATATGAAAATCTAGAAAATGTATGTTTTTAAACCGTTGTGTCACAGCCCAATAAACTTTTAGGTTATGATTATGATTTTTATTTTTTATGATTAATATGTGCTTTTGTTTACATCAAATATAAACAGTTTTTACTTGCCATGTACAGCCACGTAAAAAATTACGAAAAATAACCGAAACAAAGTTTTTCAAACACGGTAAAATACGCGACGTGCATGACGTCACCGTTTAACAACAAAATGTAATGTTTTTAAAATGTTTTGAACGGTCTTATCAACAAAAAATGGCTTAAAATTTGGTATATGTATTTTCCAAACAATACTGTATATTTAAAATGTTGACAAAAACCCATGGATTTTTAAAAATATTTTGGAACCTAAGCAATATAAACGTTTTATTTTATTAAGAAAAATATCATAAAAAAATTAAAATTTGATTTTTAGGTCGAAGGGCATTCAAGTGACAATCTATGATGAAATGATGTGTGCTGGATACAAAAATGGCGGTCGTGACAGTTGTCAAGGTGATTCAGGAGGACCTTTGATGTTACAAAAGGCCGGAAGATGGTTCCTTATAGGGATAGTGTCAGCAGGATATTCATGTGCTCAACCTGGGCAGCCAGGAATATATCACAGGGTAAGGCTAAGGTTTTCTGAACGAAATGTTGCAAATATGACTTTTTAAAAATGTGTCCTATTCTATCTTTCTATACAAGGTGTTCCTTAAATATATGCTAATATTCAAGGAATTGTTTTTTGACTCATTAAAAAAAAACTTCCTATGGACATATGTCCTCAACGTCTTAACTTTTGAGATACAGAGTGTTAAAATTTAAAAAAAAAATCTATTTTTTAAAATATTCTAACTATTCTTTACTCAAGTTTGTTTTAATTTAGTAATAATAATAATGACACCAAAGGGGTAATTTATCACTAATTTAATTACATTTAATAAGTCCAGTGGCGTCTCAAGAAGCAACTAAACGAATAAAAACGGTACGCTACTGACTGTGTAAATGTGTGTAAAATTTTTGTGCTTTCTTTAGATTAAGCAAATAAAAATACTGCTTTTATGTCTCCTAATTTTTTTCGTATCTTGTCTACTTTAAAAGAAGAAAAAATAAAATTCACTTAATTGCATATTTTATGACCATAAAAGAAGCATTGCGGAATCTTTTTCTTTTAAAAATTAGGTTTTATATTTTTTCATGTACAATTATATAACAAAAATATTAAATACTCATTTAAATAGGGTTTATATCAAGTAAAACAATTTTCACTAAAATAGATGTTTTCGAAATTTTTTAGTTTTTTAAAAATTTTAACACCCTGTATCTCAAAAGTTAAGAGTTTAGGGCATATGTCCATATAATATTTTTTTCTTCAAATGAATCACCCTTTTAAATATTAGCATGAAATAAAGGAACACCTTCTATAATAGAGACATTTTGCACCTCTTATTTTGCAATTCCGTTGTGGTTAACGTTATTCTGAGTCTGCGCAGTAACGCAAACATGATCCGTTATCGTTATTAACCATACCGGACTCCTTTAATTACGGATGAATACCGAAGAGCTTATCGTTATCGTTATTGTTTAACTGCGCGGTTGTCGGATTGTAGAATTTTTAATATCAATTATTTAAGAAGGTTGACAATTTAATGCCGTATTAATTAAAATATCATTGATACTTAGGCTCTAATTAGCGAAAAATCCATAGCAGTAAGAAAAATAAAATAGTGTAAAGAAATTAAAACGGACTTGCATTTTTAAGGATGTTTTAAATCAGTAATCTATTTACATGTTACAATCTGGCACACTTGCTTTTTATTCTACTACCAAACCTAACCTTACTTTTTGTGTTTTGCTTATACTGTATTGTTACATCTACTTTGAAAAACAAAATCAAGAGAATTATTTGCATATATTTAAATATCAATATATAACTAATGGAGAATAAAAGTAAGTACTGATTTTTCGTAAACTTTAAAATCGGTGAACCACAGGTAAAATAAGGTTATGTGTCGAAAGCGCAGACGCAAGATAAATTTATTCGAAGAGGCTGCAAAATCTCTGTCTAAAACTGCTGCTGTAATCGTTATGTTTAATAATGATAACCATAAGGAGGCCAAAAACGTCTGTTATTTTAGGAGGTGCAAAATGTCTCTAATAAATTATGTATAAAAAAATCATGCCATTTTAAGTCATTGAAAAGGCACTAAAAATACAGGGTATTCCAGGATATGTGTCACTAAAATTTTAAAGGGAATTTTGGGAAAACTAGTCGCATAGTTCACAACTAATAAACACAAAATGTTGCTCTAATCGGCAATATACAGGGCAACTTATAACTACAACTATGAAAGATGACCAAAAAATGTTAATTAATCTCATTATTAAAAATAGGGGTTTAACACCTATCCTGGACACTCTGTAGGTTTAGGGTATTCTTTGTATTTTAAAGAAAATAAAATATCCTTAAAATTCTCTTAAAAAATATGAAGCCGATATTGTTCTAATGGATACTTTGGATTACTGAAAAATTTGAGGGGTAAATATTTTTTAAGAAAAAATGGTACACCACACTTTTCGAATTCAAAAAGAAAGTAAATTAAAAAGATGATACTAATTACTGTAGAATTAGATAAATGACCATGCCACGAAGTGGTATTTATTTACGCGAAACCGTAATAAAAACCATAAAACTATTTTTGTTACTTTATTAATATTTTTTTGTTTTTAAGGTGGCCCATACTGTGGACTGGATAACAAGAGCCGTGTCTGTCAGATAAAATTAAAAAGAACAACTAAAGATAAAAATAAATAAAAACACTAACTAACTAAAGGGATCCTGATAGACAACACAAAATTCATCTATAAAAACCGGCCACAACTGAATATTTATAAAAACTTATTTTTAAATAAAAAATAATTACTGTTATATTTTTAAACATCTGGAATAATAAACAACTTGTTACTATAAATAATTATGTATAACAAAAACAAAAACTTAAGGTAACAACTAAATATTTATTGAATGTGTTATAATATTTTTGTATGGCAGACGTTACTGTTTAAGTTGACATTGTAAATATTATTTTAAGAATTAGTATACTAGTCATAATATTAATTATTTAAGTGTTTTCAAAAACCTCTCTTAATATAGGTTCAACTTTACCATTGAGGCCGAAAGTAATATGACCAAGGACAATTTTGCAAAATAAAATATATTTTTTTAAACTATAAAAATAAAAGTAAATTATTTTGTAAAATTGTCATCAAAATTTTATTGTGAAGTAAGGGTAGTTAAATTTTGTATTTTTGATTAATATTTAAAACCTTTTTAAGGTAAACTGTTTCTATTTCAAAATAATATTTTTAGGTATTTATTCCTTTTATACTTCGTGTCCACCTAATTTCACATTATATAGAAAACTTTTTATTATTAATTTTACAATTTTTTTTTTTTAATAATAAGTTTTGCATGGTCTAAAACCTAAAATGTAATAATTAAATAATAATTTTTGGTACTGGTATACGAGGTCTGTCGAGAAATATAAATTTTAGTCAAGAGGGAAGTACCCTTTTTAATATCAAAAATGTTTATAAAAAAAAGTTTAGGCTGAAAATATCATTTAAATATGCAAACTTGTTGGTTTTCAAGAAAAACTTTGTTTTAAGAGTAAAAATGTAAGTTTGTACATAAGTGCATAATTATTTTAAAATCTAATATGGAAAGCTTAAGATTTGTTAAAACTAAAAATTACAGAAACGCTTTTTATTGCAGAAAAGATTTTTTTTAAAATAATTTAACCAAATTGCATATTTATAAGCAAATTTTAATCCTAAACATTTTTTCTTTATAAAAATTTTCGATGTTTTGAAAAAAAGGGTACCTTTCTCCTAAGTAAAATTCATCTTTTAGACATACCCCGTATACCAGAGTTGGGTAGTATTCGAATACTTGGTATTCTGAATACTATTCAGAATACATTTGTGCGGTATTCGAATACTATTCGAATAGATTTATGTGTTTGGTATTCGGTATTCGGCGAAATACTTTTTGGGTCAGTATTTGGTATTCTTTATTCTGAATATCGTCTTTGAATATTCTGGTATTCGAGTACTGGTATTCGAATACCGGTATTCGAATACTGATATTCAAATACCCATATTCTGGTATTCAAATCCTGAATTTAAATACTGTTTGCTTATTTTATAAATATTACGTTACTTTTTATGCATCTTAAGCGGGTTAAAACATGTTCGCGGTGGTTTTGCCGACGACGGGCTAAAGTTTGATATAAGTCATATATATATATATATATATATATATATATATATATATATATATATATATATATATATATATATATATTATCATTTGCAAACTAACAGTTTAGGAAGTTAGTTTTACAAATTAAAAAAAAATGTAATTCAATTTGTTTTCTAAATCTTGATCTGTTGTTTCTATGGTCCTAATAGGTAAGTAATTTAGAAAAGAAATACACTTATTTTTGCAAACAAAAATATATCTAAATTAGTTATTTTAACTTTTTTGGGGTTTTGCTATTTAAAAAAACAAGTAACTTGGTACAACATATAAAAAGTGACAGTGCAAGCTATGTTTTCCATGTATTAGGTTAAATTAATATGTATTTATCTCCATTTTACACAAAAGGGATGTGTATAATAAATTTTATTATGTCAGTTTAAATCATGACTATCTGGTAAATCGTAGATAGAATGTACCCCCATTCCAAAAGTCAAGTCAATAGTTTAAAAAATAGAAAAGTTATTTTTGGAAAATTTGGGAGACGTCTTGTATGCTTGAAATGATTAGTTTTTAAGCAAGAACAAGGTAGGCCACTGCATTTTTGTTATGGAAAAACGTAGAAAAATAAGAATGAGTTGCTTTTTCAAGAGAAAGGAGGTTTTTTTGCTCTTCAGTATTCATGAATACCCAATCGTGATATTCATGAATACCGAGTATTCGAATACTTTTTTTGTAGGTATTCGAAAATATTCGGTATTCGAATACTTTTTTACCGGTATTCGTATTCGTATTCGAATATCAAATTTCAGTATTCGACCCAACTCTGTCGTATACAACTGCAAAAAAATAATATCTGATGATTGCATTTTAAGTTTAAAATCATGTAAAACTTTTTATAAGAAATAACTTTTTTCGTATTAATAATAATAAAAAATAATTCCATATTGCAGACACGCTGTATTTTAAAGTTTTGTAAAAGCAATGGTTTAAAAATAATGTAATTTTATATTTGTTATTTATTTATTGTTATTTAAGTTATTTATGAGACATTATATAAATTTGACCCAAAAACTTGCACATTGGGAAAGTCCCTCTTAAATTTAATATCAATATTTTTGTTTAATGAAAAAACTTTTTAAAAATACGTTTCCAAAAATAATTACATAAAACATTTTAAAGAGCGCATGCGCTTTTTGAAAGACCATTATTTTAAAAGTCATTTCAACCTTTTAAAAAGTAAGGTAGCAATAGGGGCTGTAAAAAATCTATGTTATTTAAGAAGAAAAAAATGGTTGTCAGATTGTTTAATGTCTTTTTCAAAATGAATAAGGTTGCTAATTTTTGTAATAAAATATGTTTTAAAAAATACATTTTTTAATTGTTTTTTTTTTTAATAAAAATAAATAAATAAAAATTTTGTTAAAACTCTACTTCTTGCTGAATTCAAAGAGATTTTTTAAAAGTAAAGCAATATTTCACATTTCACAAGGCAGCTTATATTCCCTTTTTGAATATTTAAAAGCTGTCTTTGCTTTGTCACTTTCTAACCATGTTTTGAAAAAATACTAGACAAAAACGAATAAAAGCGTGTTTAAAATAAGTATCTTTAGACAAGTAGCAAATATCGTTATAAAGAAATCATAAAGAGTTAAATGTATTTAATGCTTGCTTTTGTCCTGCATTGCAAGGTTGCATAACGATGCAGATTTTCGGACTAGCTAGTAGTGTTGGGCGATATATCAATAACCGCGATATTTCACCGGTGAATGGAATATCACTGGCGCAACCGGTGATTTACTTTTTACAAAAACGGTGATCAGTGATCGAAGCGAATACTGCAATCGGTATCGACACGACATGCATTGGATGATCGCTGATGGCGCCGATCGAAAAATGATATACCTATGAATTCTTATTTAAAAATAATATGTGAAGGCAAAAAAGTGATTTAAGCTGATATAATATTTATATTGTTTAGACGTGGAGGGTGGCGGCCACCGCCAACCCATGCGAAAGACTGTTTTCCAAAGCCGGGTTAATATTAACCGACCGTAGAAATAAATTAAGTGCCAACAAAGCTGAAAAACTAATCTTTCTTAATGCTAATTTTTCATTTTCATTGGGAAAAAAGTAAGCTATATTTTGTTTTATTTTTATTTATTTAAAATTTTTTTACTTTTTATTATGCGTTTTCGTTTTGCTTTAAAAAAGTTTTTTATTTTATATTTATATTTTTTGTAATTGATTATAAGTTAAAATGTTATAATGGTGTTTGATCAATAAAAAATGTGTAATTTTATTTTTGAAAGTAGGTAATGAATAAACCCTAAAACTGGATATTATTTTTACATAAATATTGGAATATATTACATTAAGATTGTTGTTGTCATACCTTATATAATAATGATTATTTGAGTTACGAACCCAAAAATTTAGATTTCGTACTATTGCTGTTAATTTAATTTGCATGGTAATATTTATTTTTATGAAATCAATAAATATTATGCTGCATGTCAATGAAGACCGATAAGAGCTGCATAAATAATATATTCGTATTCGTTGCCAGACACCGAGCTGTTTTTATATTTCCATTTTTAGTTAAATATTTATGTATATTGCTATAATAGCTTTGTTCGCGGGTTTGATTCTGAACCGGTTCTGTGACTATTCGCATGCGCAGTGAAAAAGCAGCGTTCGCGGTTAGTAAAATCCTGTTCGCGGGTTACAATGGAATCAGTTCGTTACCGGTTCGTAACCTAATTAGCAGTCCGGGGATCTTTGTTGGAACTAAAAGTTCAGTTCGGAATTTCATGCGCATTGTCGACATGGTCAGTTGTTTTCTGTTTTTGTGGTACAGAAATAAACCGTTGTATTACAGTTTATTTATTTCTGCCACTTTTTATGCGGGTTATTATATCGGTTGAATATTTTTTTTTATATTTTTGTGATTCTGAGCGTATATAAACAAAGGATTTTTAATTATATTCCGTATGAATGTATGTATGCAATAAAATAAATAAAGATTTAACTAAAAAAATATAGACAATATTACAAGATTTTACCTTTCTTGTTGTTTGAATTTTATCTTTAGTTAAATACACATACTTATGTTAAAAACGAGAGGAGGCAGGGAAACCCTCGTCTTCCACCGAGAGACCACGAGTGGCTTTCGACAGTAGAACAATTTACCTTTTTGTTTAATTTTTTTTTGTGTAGTATCCAATTTAACCATGAAAAATCCTAACCAAAAGGCTAGGTTAGAATACATTCTCAGCTGTATAGAAAATCGTTCGCGGTAAATAAAAATTCCGAAATAATAAAATAACTAGACATGCGCTTTAAAACAATTCTAAACCAGTTCGGTTCTGGTTCAGAATCGGTTCATTACTAGACCCGCGAACAAAGCTAATATTACAGTGATTGAATCACTGTTTAAAACCACGGTGATTTAGAAATCACTGTCGCCGTTTCACCGGTTACCGAAAAATCACCGGATTTCCCAACACTACTAGCTAGCCAAAAGCTTTTCTTTGTTAGTGTGTACTAACAAATGAATATCAAATAGTTTAAAACCGGTCTACGGTTGGTAATTTCTCTAAAACTCTAAAAAAATGCCTTTGGCTAATTTGAAACTCTGCACCGTTCAATCGGACATTGTTCGACAGGTGCAACCTTGAAGTGCAAGGTAAAAGCGAGCATAATTAATATTTAACATTCCATAATTTCCTAACAATATTTTTGTTTTATATTTGTAAACCTTTTGATTGAAGAGGTTGACTTTGCTTTTAAATTCTGTTATTATGAGTTGCCTTAATAACTTCTTGATTCCAAAATTGTAAAATATTTATTTTTGTTGTTTTAACCTTAATAATTTAAAGTCACAATTTTTACATCCAATAATTCCGCCCAAGATCGTTTAACTAGGTAAGGTTGCCTCGTAAGCCTTGCAACATGGCGGACCATACGTCACATATGTATTTTGCTCATTATTTAATGAAGTTTTTAACAGTGTAGTTTGTGTTTTTGTCAATATTAAAGAATACTTTTAAATACTGTTAATTCCAGTTGTAACCGTAACTTCTTCATTTCCTATTAATAAATTATTGATTATTCTAGCTGATTTTTAAATATTGTATATCGCGCTCTTTCGCCCTCATAGCATTATCCGTCTAGACATCCTTGTTTGCTATGTTGGCGCCAATAAGGAACCAGCAGTGCGGTACATATGTGACGTAATGAGGCAACCTTACCTATTAAACGATCTTGAATTCCGCCCACAAATACTACATAGCAACCTTATAAACAAAAAAAAATATCTGCGGTATTGCAGTTTTAAAATTAATATATTATTGCTAGTTTTTAAAATATGCCTGTGGTAAATTTAAATTATTTTTTAGTTTTAATGACTGTAATGTTTGTAATATATATATTTTTGAAAAAAATATAGGTAAATCTTATTTTATTATTTATTTTAAAATTATTTTTATTGTAAATAATTTTATTTTTCGGCGACTCTTCCCTTAAAAATATTATAAATAAATATAAAGTCACTTATTAATAGTCTTTACATTTGCATGAGTTTTTAGTAAAAAATGTTGAATTTTAAAATAATTATGATACAAAAAGTTGTACACAGTTTTCATTTATATTTTGCCATCCACTTTTGACTATAACCAAGAAGGATAGAAATAAACATTCTATATAAACATTTCATACTTATTTATTATGTTTTGAGCGTAAAAAAGTAATAAATGAACATTTAAAACACAATAAAAATAAAAAGGTAAACTTGGGACACCCTATTAAAGCCACCATTAAAGAGGTCTTTAAAAAGCTTTTTAAAAATACAAAATTTGATATACTTATGTACATTTAATAGTTTCGGAAATATGGCCATATAAACATGGGCGTAACTAGCTATTGAATCTGGAGGAGGCCTAGGGGGCCTAGCAACACCCGGGAGGGGCCCGAACGCTGCACACAGAAAAAAATGTCTTGTTTTAAGCAAATACAAGGTTTTAAAAATATGCATTCTTTTTGAATAGTTGTGCTTTTAAACCAAGATTTATTTCTTACTTTAAAATAATAGTGGTTCTTATACTGGGAGAAAAAATACTTTAATTTATGTCTTTAATGTAAAAGAAATTCTTTAAATTAAAATATCCTTAGTATTATTTTAAGAATATCAGAATCAAGAAATAAGAACCTAAAGATTTATGATTTAAGCTCTTTAATATCTTAAAATATAAGTTTTAAGATTTTAAACAAAAGAAATATTTTCTTTAAAATAATAGGTTCTTATTTTAAGAACCTATACCAAAATCTTTAACCTTTATGTCAAAGAACCTATTTCTTTAATATAAGTATTCACTGAATTATGCTTTTTAGTACGGTATCAACGGTACGATTATAGCCAGTTTGATAAGTAATATGAGGTTCTGCAAAACGCATCATCGATGGAGAAGAGAGGTCTCGGTGAATGACATGATAAGCAGGAATTCCTCTCTTAACTATCAAAAAGAGAACTAATTGTTTATTTAATATAATTATCTTAAATGAATTATTTTATTTCAGTCTGTGGTATTTACTATCTTGTCTTAAAGAAATAATCTCTCAGTGGGAAAGCGCTCGATGTTTTTAACGGAATACATCGTTCTTTAATGTAGACCCATTGGGGTCACTAAATAAAATAAGGTTATTTTTATTACAAAAGCGCCTTCTTTTGAATTTAGTACGCAAAGCTGAAAACATATTTTTTTCTGTTTTGAGATCCTATTTCTTTAACACATATGAAAGTCACAATTCTCTCAAATTAAATCTAAGGCTTTTGTTTTAAGATATCATTTTTTCAGTGTGTTGATACTGTATATGTACACATATACCATATAGGCACATTTTTCTGGGAGGCGCCTGGCAACACCTGGGGGCTGGCCTCTTCAGGCCCCTTAGTAGTTACGCCATTGTATATAAATCTGGATATAATTTCCATTACATCTACAGTCTCAGCTTAGTGCTGTAGGAAGGCATAATGAAAGTTTTATCTACTATTTTTCAGATTTAAGTTATCATATCTCGAAAACTATTATAGATAACTATATTAAATTTGGTATTTTTGCTTTTTAAAAGACCTTTTTAATGGTGATATAATATACAGGGTGTTCTGGTTATATACAGGGCGTGGGATTTAAAAAACTTTGCCTCTTTATTTTTCTTGAGTTTTTGATGAATATTTGTTTCTTTTTATGCCTAAAAGATAATAGATAAAAAGTATGAAACTTTTATACAGGATGTTTTTTTCTATTCTTCTTGGTTTTAGTTAAAAGTAAGGGGTAAAATATAAATAAAAAGCTTGTACATATATAGGGTTTATTCACATATTTTTTACAAAATCTATAAATTTAGACGAATAAACAATGCAAAATATTTTCAGCAAGATTTTTCTTGAAAAATAGTTGAATGTAAAAAATTTTAATGAAAACACAAGATCACCAAGCAGTCCATGGTTTTTTTTACTAAAAACTTAATTTGCGGTCAAGGATTTCTTTTTTAAATTTATTGTCCAAGGAACTATTTGTCGGGTATAATTTTGCAAAAATTATTTAGGGAATTTTATCAAGTTGAATTTAAAGGTTAAGTTGTATATGGCAAGATTATAGGGATATTTTTCTAATTCTTCTGTCTTACAACTGCTAACAAGCTTGCCTAACAGCTGACGTCATTATAATGTGAATCGAAAAAATAAAAGCGCTTACCGCCAATGACAAATGACATAAAAAAAAAATAATATAACCTAAAAAATGGCAACTCCAGTTTTAAAACAATAATGTGCAATATCTTTAATGGCAGGTAAATTAATCTTTCACATGGTTTCCCACACATACTATTGTTATTGTTATTAGTATACATTTAGTCAATTTTGTTTGATTTTTAACCTCAAATTCGGCTATATCTCCCGACGCCGCTAACAACCGCTGTGAGCTGCTGTAAGACTGACATCATTGATGTGTCAAAAAATGAAAGTGCTTACAGCTGCTGTAAGCAGCTAACAAAGAAAATATCCCTTATATCCTAAACAAGTTATATTAAAGCCTACAACAATGAATTTTATTGATAAATATGTTTTACATTTTTAAGCAGTTTTGACCATCAGTATGGATGGCAGAAATCTATTCGCTGTTAAATCACTAGTAATTTAATCACTTATCTAAACTAAATTTATTTAAAAAATGATGGTGCCTGATTGGTGAATTTCATCATGAGGAAATAATATATAATATATACCCCTAAAAATAAGGTCAGGAAAAAATGTAAAAATACAATTTTAGTAATCATTGATAACGAAATCTCTGTTAAAGGGTTTAGTTTAAAAAATTAAACTTAAAAGAAAAAGTTAAAATCTATGTTATCATTTTTTTCTTATTGAACGATCTAAAAAACTAGCAAAATACATTATAGTGTGGTACTTTACAAAGTACTCTCTGGAAGATCTGTGCTTATTTCTGTAGGTAAAGTCTCAGTTGATGTTGCAACGGCTAATTCTAAAGAGGTTGTTTCATATGGAGGTAGTATGTTTCATTATAAAAAAATGGGTTAGGATCAGAAGCTTCTGGGGTAAAGATAGTAAATTGCTCCATAATTATGGGAAGTTTATAATTGAGTTTGAAGAAGTTGAGGTGAGAATGACTGGAATTTGTTGAACCAACGGGTCTAATGACTGGAATTTGTCTGTCAAAAAAAAAATACCTATAACCCTACCTCTAATTGTCCAATATTGATTTGAATATTATGTATTTTTTTAAATATACTGGGATCCAGTATGATAAGCGAAGGGAAAATTTTTAATTAAAGACGATATGCAAACAAAAAAAACAGTTTAAAATGCTATTTTATTAAAAATATTAAAAAATTATTGCGTCAAAAAACTATTTTTAAAAAGTCCAATCGTCTATCTTAATACTAAAATTTATCCAGATAACTTATAGATCTCTTTATTCTACAAGGCATTAAGGTTTTACAAAACAAAACTTTACTTTATTTTTGCGGCTTTGAAAGCCAAGTTACTAACTGTTACCATAGAGTAAGGAAATTATAACAGTTATCATGGAATAGCCGATTTAAGGACAGGTCATGCGAAAACTCCCAATATAATTTAATTCTTTTCTCGTTGAAATACCGCCAGTTAGTCATTTCAGTAAGCTTACGTGTCTCCCCACAGCTGATGTTACACGAGGCGAGGCTTCGACCGACGCATTTAAAGTGTAAACTGGAAAAATGACAAGCCGGCCGCAAAAGCGGTACGAAAATTTTAGCATGCCATGGTTTCCCTTAGCCGTAGGTATGTTACTTTATGATATTAGCCACTAATTAAAACACTCTAAAACTATTCTTTCCACGACCGTTAAAAAAATGCTGTTTTTTATTGTTAACATGAAGGTAAAGTACCTACTCCGTTCTGGTACACTACATAAAGTGTTAAAAAAGTAACTTTTTTAACACTTTGAAGCTTTTTTCACACTTTGAATTAGTATTTTGTTTTAATGCCAACTACTATAAACTTAAATATCAATTTATGCAATGTGACAGTAAACGCGACATCAGCTGAACCAAACGGTCAAGTTACCTTTAATTTCTTCATTATTTCTTTAAGTTCATGTGTCACTAGTTTTAAAATTTAACAGTTTGGAAATAAATTTGATAGAAATTATTGAAAATTTATAGTAATAATAAATTTGGATAACTAAAAAATTGAAAAGGATATACTGTTTAAGTATTATTTCTACAAAAAGTAAGTACATTCAATTTTCTAAAATTAAATAATAAATGCATAGTTATTAAGAGGATAAATTGTCTCTTAAACAATAAGGAGGCTATGATTTTTTGTTGCAATATAATGGCTGTGCTGCAAAAATTAAAATTAATAAGTTTAGATAAATAAAACATGTATAAAATGGTATTTTGGGAAATTTTTATACGGTCGTGGAAAAAATATAGTATGTAACACATGCATAAAGTGTCTTTTTTACTAATGGGATTGCCGCACTCGCCTGACGGCTCGTGCTGTCAAACTTCCCATTCGTAAAAAAAAGAATCACTTTATGCACTTGTTATATAAATTATTATTAAAATTTTAACCTACCTGAGAGGTCACTGCAAAGATACTTATGACAACAATAAAACATTTTAACATCATTTTTTCGGTTAGTTTTAAAAGTCTTTCTACTTAATTTTAAATTTTAATTTTTTACATGCAGTTAACAAAACCGGTAAACCATTCTAATTCAATTTTAAATTTGAACTTTAATACGATCAAATAAACTAGTGTCAACACAAAGAAAACAAACTTTACCATTTCATGGTTTTATAGGTACGTGTTGTTTTCCTAAACTTGAATGTGTTTATAGGAAGTCTTATACATGGTGTTTAAAAATTAATGACAAATATTTTTAGGGGCGTATATTTGAGGTTAAAATAAAAATTTCTATACCCAGCAAAAACTATTTGCCGGCAATATACATTTTTCATATTGGCATTGATGGTAAAGCATTGGCAATTGGTGGCAATATTATGCCAACATCTTATACGCATTAAAAAGTCAACCCTAAATAAACTCTTAATTGCCAATAAATTTTACATGCAGGCGAATTTTCGTCAAGCATACAAAAATGGCGGCATACCAATCCTGATTAAATAAGGCATGCCTTTTTGTTGCAGGCAAATAAATAATGGATTTTTGAAGGCAAATCTTTAACGCATATTCATACTTTTCAAACCATATTATTACCATTGGTATTTAACTAACATTAGAGCAATTTTTTTGATCTGTTTTATTTATAATGGCAGCTAAACAACATTATTTTATGTTTTTTTCATAATTTAAAGCAAATGGCATTTTCATAATATTTTATTGTTACAAATCATGCAAATAAAAATTAAGTGAAACAAAATGTTTATTATGTATTTTTGAGAGAATAAAAATAAATTGAAGGTAAAATTAGCTAGGTTAATTTAGACCGAAGGTGACAAATTCAATTCGTTTAGCCGAAATACAAGATTTGACGATTTTGACAGATGACGCAAAATTGCTTTTGTTTTACCGCTTTGTGCAATTGTTTTCTACGTGTTTTTCTAGCTTTTTAATTTCTTTTTAAAGAAAAGAGTTTTATAATAGACATAATTAAGTGCACTCATTACCTAATTAGTGTGTGTTGTGTGATTAATTGGTGATGGCTAGGCGTAAAGACGAGTTATTTAAGTAAACTGTTAGGAGCTGTAAACATTTTGTTTAAAACCTTTTAAGTTTGTAGTTACTTAAAAAATTATATGAAATTAGGCAGTTGCCCTATTAAAAGTTTTAAAGACTTGTTATTAAAAAATATTGAATTTATTTAAAAGTTGTTTTTTTTTGACATTTAACTCCTTTAAAATATTTCTCCCTATGTTTTTGATCTGAAAATTGAGTGCAAGTGTCCCTTGAATACTTACTATTTTAAGTGTTTTCTTTTGATTTACTATCCTGTTTTTAATTTTATTACATACCTTTAATTTTTTATGGTTTATCGTTACTGTATAAACATTGATATTATGTATTTTTTTAAATGATAAAGGTTTTCTACCTTTTCTTTTCGTTTCTTTCGATTACAAAATTCTAAATATGTTTTTACTTATAAAACTGGCAAAAGTTATTTAATGACAAATGCCATTATCCATTTTTTATCATAACTTATTAATGATGAATGCTATCACAGTATCTGCAACCAATAACGGCCAATTGCTTACTTTCGCGTCTGTTTGATACTTTTTGCCAATAACTTATTAATGATGCATGCCATCATCCTAAACGTATTTTTTCATCATAACTTATTATTAACGGGCATTATCTGCAACACGTGGCCAAATAAAGGCCAATTGCCCACTTTCGTGACTTTTTAATACCTTTTTGCCAATGCCTGGCCATTAAAGAGTGTTGGCAATGCCAGTAAATTAAATGTACATGGCCGGCAAAAAATGTTATATGGGTACTTTATTATTGACACACATCGTTACTGTAATTACGAAGGGGTCTAACTCAATATTTGATAAAAATGAGTTACCCATACCCATTGTTAGACAAAAACAGATCCTATTTATGTTATGTCAAACTTGCATATCCTTATATTACATCACAAATAATTAATACAATTTTTTTAAACCGCTCTCCTGAAAAGGTGTAAAAATCGAGGTGACCTCTTCGTAATAACAGCGACGACAAAATGTGCTTATTTAACCCAAAAGATTTAGCGACGTAGATAAACAATAGTAAAACAAGCTGTGACAGCCAACTACCTTATGTTTTTTCGTTGTTTCTAGTTATATGCAATTGCCCCCTCTCCTAGAAGTGTGCAAATTTTCATAATACAGTAAGAGCTCGTTAGCGACAGCCCCTTGATATTTTGTGAGGTTATTTTTGCTTTTTAATTTTGGTTGGGACACTCTGTGTATATCAAAATTTTTATGAGCATTCCTACTTGAAAACCTTACAACTTGTATGTAAGACTTGTTGTCATGTCTTGATAAATTACAGAAATATTGGACTTTCTAGGACCATAGTGCCACCCCAAAATGTTTGTCTGCCAAGGAGTAGTTGGAACTGACGAGAAAATATCTTGTAGTAGGTAACCAAGTAAGATACACATATAAAATTTAGCTTTTACGAAATGACAAAAGTTAAGTTTTAATTTATTAACCTTTCATATATAACATTTTTTGCCGGCCATGTACATTTAATTTACTGGCATTGCCAACACTCTTTAATGGCAAGGCATTGGCAAAAAGGTATCAAAAAGACACGAAAGTGGGCAATTGGCCGTTATTGGGCCACGTGTTGCAGATAATGTGATGGCATCTCTCATTAATAAATTATGATGAAAAAATGCGTTTAGGATAATGGCATTTATCATTAAATAAGTATTGCAAGTTTTATAAGTTGAATATCCCAAAAGTTAAAGAACATATTTGGAATTTTGTAATCGAAAAAAAAAAAGAAAAAAGGCTGGAAAACTTTATCATTAAAAAATTACATAATATAAATTTTAATACAGCAACAATAAACCATAAAAATTAAAAGTATGCAATAAAATAAAAAAAAAGAAAGTAAATAAAAAAAAACAGTTTAATATAGTAGGTATTCAAGGGACACTTACACTCAATTTTCAAATCCAAAACATAGGGAGAAATATTTTAAAGGAGTTAAATGTAAAAAAAAAAATTAAATATATGTAATATTTTTTATTAACACGTCTTTAAAACTTTTAATAAGGAGACTCCCTTATTTCATATAATTTTTAGGTAACTACAAACTTAAAAGGTTTTTAACAAAATGTTTACAACTCCTAACAGTCTACTTTGAATAACTCGCCTTCTCGACTAGCCATCACCAATTAATCACACCACACACACACTAATTAGGTAATGAATACAGTTAGTTATGTCTATTAAAAAATATTTTCTTTAAAAAAGAAACTAAAAAGCTAGAAAACCATGTAGAAAACAAAACAAAAGCAATTTTTCTTTACTGTCAAAATTGTCAAATCTTGTATTTCTGCTAAACGGGAAATTTGAATTTGTCACCTTCGCTCGAAATTAACCTAGCTAATTTTACCATCAGTTCATTTTTATTCTCCCAAAAATACATAATATACATTTTGTTTGACCTAATTTTTATTTGATGATTTGTAGCAATAAAATGTTATAAAAAGGCCATTTCCTTTAAATTATGTAAAAAAAGACATAAAATAATGTTGTTTAGCTGCCATTATAAATAAAACAGATGAAAAAATTGCTCTAATGTTTGTTAAATACCAATGGTAATAATATGGTTAGAAAAGTATGAATATGCGTTAAAGGTTTGCCTTTAAAAATCCAAAAACTTTATTTTCCTGCAAGATAAAGGATTTTTTTATTTAATCAGGATTGGTATGCCGCCATTTTTGTATGCTTGCCGGCAATTCGCCTGCATGTAAAATTTAGTGGCAATTGAGTGTTTATTTAGATGTAACTTTTTAATGCGTATTAGATGTTGGCATAATATTGCCACCAATTGCCAATGCTTCACCATCAATGCCAATATGAAAAATGTATATTGTCGGCAAATAGTGTTTGCTGGGTTGGTATTAGGTACCTGCCGAAGCCAACATGAGTAAAACTTTATAGTCTGTCATTGGTTTTACCCATGTTAGGAAGATGCACTGATAATCTTTCAACTTTTACAAAATAACGAAGGTCTGCCGCTCACGGGCTCTTGGACTATAAGACTTGATGCTAAAAGGTAGACACAAATTAAAATGTCACAGTCAAAATGATCGATCGAGGAGACCAATTTTAGTTAACAAGTTTACAGGAAAAAGTCCCATATTGACTCTCAAAATACAATATTTGTAGTAAATTTTAAAATTACCTTAATAATAAACACATTATTATATAAGACAAAAAAACGTTATCCTGTACATTAAAAAATATAAAATAAAAAAGGAACATCATTTTAAAAAAATTATCACATTATTATATAAGACAAAAAAACGTTACCCTGTACATTAAAAAATATAAAATAAAAAAGGAACATCATTTTAAAAAAATTAATTAAAGTTATTTTTTCGTGTCAACCGTATTCATCGGAGTGGTTCAAAACGCACTTGAAATGAAAATATAAATATGAGAGTTAGATAGAGATAGGTATTCAAATGTTTTTAAAATGTTTTGAACCGTATTATCACGAAATAATGCTTTGGATAAAAAGATATTTATAATCAGACTAAAGAGAATGAATTATTTAAGAAATTTAATTTTGTAAATAGATTGAAGAGCACGCGCTAAATGAAAACATGTAAGTGTAAATGTTTTGAATTATATAAGTGAAAACAAAAAATATTTTCCGTCCACAAATTAAATGTTTATAAATATTTTGAGCAAATATTTTTATTTAAATGTGCAAACTAAAAATATTTTAAATATTGTATATGACTTACCTCAAAATTATAGCAAAAATTATAAGGAAAGAATATATATTTTTTTAATCTTTGGACAAACCACGAAAGCTTAAAGCCTAAATACTAACGTACCGTGGGTGTCTTAAGCGAGGTAAGAGGGAGTTTGTTGACACGGGACTTAAATACTTGAAGATTTGGGGGAAGGAAAAACCTCCGCGGGAAGCAGGTTCCACAGTCTAGAAACTCTAGGGATAGGAGGAACTATACTGGACAATTCGTCAGAGCAGAAGCCATGAAAGTACCTATAAAAAGCGATAAATCACCCACAGCCCGACGATGGGCAAGAGAGGGAAGCCTTTCTGTAAGTGAAGGATCATTAATGAGACGAATAGCTCTTCTTTGAATAAAATCAAGAATGTTTAGGGTTGTGGGGGACGCCATGCTTCAGATATGGGAACAATATTCCAAGGGAGGTCGGATTTGGGACACATATAAAGTGTGTAAATTAGAAGCGGAAAAATACTTTTTGGCTCGAAAGAGAAATCCAAGCTTTCTTGAATCTGCCGTGGCTATAGATACAATGTGTTTATGTCAGTTTACTTTCAAATGTGACGCCCACAAGATTGAAGGTGTCTTTGCTCTGTAAAACTTGGCCGCTCATAAGTGGAGGATGAGTATTTATAGACTTTTTTCGCGACAAGGAACATGATTGTGTTTTGGATGCATTATGCAATTAGGGCATATTTCATTTTTTTAAATTGTGTTAAGCATTGACAAATATTTTTTATACAGAGTGTCTAGTAACTTAACGGACAAACTTTAAGGGGTAGTTCTACAATGAAAAATAGGAAAAACACGTTATACGAACAAATGTCTTAAACGTCTTAGTCTTTAAATATGGGGGTGTTAAAATTTAATTTTTTTGTATAATAGCTTTTATACCGATTTTAAATTCCAATTTCGTTTGAAACAAATGTTTTTTTTATTTATTTATTTATTTAATGTACGGATTTCGCGTAAATAAATAAAAAACCATTTCGCGGCACAGTCATTTCGTATTGCTTTTATCAAATTCGGCAGTAAAATAACAAATTTATTACTTATTCTTTAATTGGAGGGAATTCGAAGTCAGGAGATCAATTTTTTTCAAATTAAATGGGAATTTTAAAAAATGTTTTTATTTTAGAACCATGCAGTGCCGTACTATTTTTTTTCTTAAAAAAAAATTACTTTAAACCCCTTATGGACCACAGTCGTAAAAATTATGGTAATTTTCTACAAAACCTGCGGCAACTCCGATTTTAACGAAATTTGGTATACAGGGGTTTTTTGGGGCGCTGATCACGAATCTGAAAGAATTTTTGGCGGAAACGTTTCGTTCTTGAGATATTCATCATCAGACTTAAAATCTAACTAATCCCATTTTTACAATATTCTTTTTCTTTTTGCACACAATTCTTGATTTAAAGCTTAAGTGGCACACAATATTTGATTTTCACCTTTTAAAACCCCGTTTTTTACGTATTGTACATTATTTTTGCATTAAATTGCATAGCAATACTTTAAATCATTTCAATCCCAGTGTGCCATGAAGCCCTATGTGTATGTATGGTTGCCGCATTATCAAAGAAAAGCCACGCAATTTAATGCAAAAATAATGTAAAAAACGTAGAAAAACGGGGTTTTAAAAGGTGAAAATCAAATATTTTGTGACACTTTAGCTTTAAATCAAGAATTGTGCCCACAAAGAAGGGGGAATATAGTGAAAATAAGCTTAGTTCAAATTTGAACTTTGATGATAAATATCTCGAGAACGAATAGTTTCGTGATCAGCGCCCCAAAAAAACCCCGTATACCAAATTTCGTTAAAATCGGAGTTGCCGCAGGTTTCTAGAAAATTACCAAAATTATTTTTTTCTTGTATGTCAAAAATTGTCTCCTAATGCATAGGAGGCGGTATAAAAGCAATTATGTTTTTTTCTATATTTCGCAAAAAAACTTCAACATTTTTAAAATTTAAAGATTACATCCTATATAACCTATAATAATATATAATTGTTAGAATGTAAAGAGGAATTAAAGAAAAAATAACTGCAGGGTGATCCATTAAAAAAAAACATAACTTTATACCGTCTTTCTGAGCAACCCTGTATACATTAAAATATTTTTTTAATGTAAAATTTATACCTGGCTATATACCTCAAAAAAAAACTAACAAAAAGGTTTATAGATAACAAGTACATGAGCTTTTTAGACTTCTGACTCACCCTGTATAAACATTTTTTATTAGAAACCCAAACATTATTGGGGAAAAACGGACTAAATATTTATTCAACAAACACAAAAAATAAACAAAAATAATACACAAATAGGTCAGATAAAAAAATATTTATTAAAAAAGCAACTAGGAAAAGCTAAAATTATTGTCCACATTGTCCACATGAACAACATTCACATGGCTGTGCCACAACATTATAACCTTTAGCAATTAAATCTTGAATTATAGCAGGAGTCAATGTCGATTTTGGGTTAGTAGACGATGAGGTTTTTGGTGTACCACAGGCTACTTCTGAAGCTGGACTTGATACTGAAGCTGTTGCTGAAGTTGGAGCTGAGGTACCACTCGTAGCACGTGCAATTAGATCTTGTAATATCGCTGGATTTAAAGCTTCTTTTGGTTCAGTAGTTGATAAAGGTGGTGTACTACGGGCTTCTTGTGGTACTTGGTTGGTTGAAGCTGAGGTACCACTAGTAGCACGAGCTATTAGAGCCTGTATTATAGCGGGACTTAAAGTGAAATTTGGGTCAGTAGTCGATGGACTTGGTGCTGTACCACAGGCTACTTCTTGGTATGCTGGAGCTTGTAAAGGTGAAGCAGCTGCTAATGAAGCTGATATTGAAGTTGAAGCTGATTTTTGTAATTCTAAATTGGGATTCGCTGAGTATTTCTGACAATTACAACATCCACATAATGATGGTTTCCTGGAAAGCGTTTGGAACATGTTAACATCCGATTTCTTGATGATATTTGTCATCGGTTTGGGCCGTCGATGACGCCTAGCTGTATAAGATGACAGAGCAGAAGTTGAAGATATTGATGGTGAACGATACTTGTATGCTAGATCGAGAGCAGTAGGTAAATCTAAACTCTCTTGAAATGCACCATCACATGGTTGATTTAACTCATAATTTGCGTTAACCTGAAATAAAAAAAAGGAAATAAGTAAATGGCACGCAGTAATATTATTAAATTTAAGGAAATAAAAAAATACATCCTGTGTAACTTGATGTATAAATAAACTTAGATCCTTTTGATATTTTCTACATTTAAATGACAAAATATATGTCCTGTAAAGGTAAAAGGTTTTCCATTTTAAAATTTAATATGTTTTGTCCTACACTGTATATAAGATAAAAGCATTCTGATGAAAGATATGAATTCTACAGAATCTACCCAACAAAACAATGTTTTTATTTATTTTATACGTTAAAAAATAAAAAAGTTGGGAAGATGTATCTCTATTACGCTTCTAAGAATAATTTAAAATTATTTTTCAGATTTGGATGGTCATATTTGAGATAGACACATCAAATGTAGTATTTTTAAAGCATTTTGGAAGATTTTTTTGGTGGTGATATAATATTCAGGGTATTCCATTTAAAAAAATCATACATATTGTCGTACCCTGTATATCATATGAGATAATAATCATCGGATTACTGATTAGAATACTACCGAATTAACCAAACAAGCTGACATTTTAGTTTATTTTGTACAATAAAAAATAATAATGTTAAGGGGGTGTAAATTTATAAAAACATATAATAAGTTTTAGGCTTCCAAAAAGCATTTGTAATAATTTATAATATTTTTCCAGTAAAAAGCACCTCATTTCAGGTTAGATTGGTAAGTTTCAGATATTTGACCAAAAAAATAATTTCTATCCCATAGTGCGATGACCAGCTGCATCAACCGGCATATCATAAAAGAAATATAGTAAAGGCGGCCGCGAAGACAAGCATGCCGATTTATTTGCTTTAAACTTTTTGTGATTTTTTTCTTATCAAAGAGCACCGAATTTACATTTTTAAACTGTTCCTTCTATACAGGGTGTTATTTAATAAGTGTCCGATATTTCAGAGAGTGATTTTTCAAGTATTTTTAAGGTAAAAAGTTCCTATGAACGTGTGGTCTAAGATGCTTCGCTTTCAAGATACAGGGTGTCAAAGTTTTATTTTTATTTATGTTTTTTCTGCATAATTTCCTAAATAATGCCGATTTCCGAACGAAAATTGGTACCTGGGGTTTTTGACATGAGAAATTTGAATTTGTTCTTAATTTAGCTCTTACTTGTAGAGGGCGCTAGCCACATGTATATTCTCACTTTCAAAGGCTCATGACTTTTTGTACAACCCTGTATTTACATTTTTGTTAAAATAAATGGATTCCTTAGTCATTTTACGTAAAAGGTACTCTTATTAGATGACGCTAGGAGCAACCGTTTTCGAAATATTTTAGTTTAAAATAATCGATGCATACGCTTAGTAATAAATATGCTAAGTAAAGACCGGCTACTTTATAAAACCGTCATTTTCGGCGGTCTTTACTTAGCATATTTATTACTAAGCGTATGCATCGATTATTTTAAACTAAAATATTTCGAAAACAGTTGCTCCTAGCGTCATCTAATAAGAGTACCTTTTTACGTAAAATGACTAAGGAATCCATTTCTTTAACAAAAATGTAAATACAGGGTTGTACAAAAGTCATGAGCCTTTGAAAGTGAGAATATACATGTGGCTAGCGCCTCTAC
This sequence comes from Listronotus bonariensis, assembly GCA_014170235.1. Classification (NCBI taxonomy): domain Eukaryota; kingdom Metazoa; phylum Arthropoda; class Insecta; order Coleoptera; family Curculionidae; genus Listronotus; species Listronotus bonariensis. Next base: position 20,963 of record JACEGR010002153.1, on the reverse strand, counting down.
AAGTAAGAGCTAAATTAAAAACAAATTCAGAATTTCTCATGTCAAAAACCCCAGGTACCAATTTTCGTTCGGAAATCGGCATTATTTAGGAAATTATGCAGAAAAACATAAATAAAAATAAAACTTTGACACCCTGTATCTTGAAAGCGAAGCATCTTAGACCACACGTTCATAGGAACTTTTACCTTAAAAATACTTGAAAAATCACTCTCTGAAATATCGGACACTTATTAAATAACACCCTGTATATTACAAATTTTTTTGTATAAGTTTAATTATAAAAAAATGTTTAAAAATTATTAATAGCTTACCTGGTTAGATAATATAAAAATAGATACAATAACAAAAACAAAACCAAAAGCCATTATTTTAAATTTTAAAGAAACTAATAAAATGAACACTTATACACGTTAATGTTTTAACTTTATATGATCTGAATAAATTACTAATTAATAAAAGCGGAAGAAATTGTATTTTTACTACGTGATAATGTTTTACCATAACAAATATAGGAAGTTTTGTTTAGGTTTGTATAAATTAGTTTTGTTTGTACATCTATTCATAGATAATTCAGAGAATAAAAATTTTAGACATGTTACAGATACATGATTAAAAAAGTCTAAATTATTTTATAAACTTTGTTTTTCAGAAAAACTTGTGATTAAAAAATTTCTTTAAACTCTACTAAACACTTATTCTGTTTTTATATTACCCCAATAAAAATTCTATATTTTTTTGATTTTAAATTAGTTAGACTTAGTTTTTACAAAAATAGTAAATATTTCACATATTCTATTTTTTTAACAGCAAAAAGAAAAAAACGTCTTAAAAAAATATAACAAAAAATAAAATACAAGGTGATTAAAAAATCGATCACGAAACTTAATGACTGATTCTACTTGACAAAATAAGGGTAGAGCTTCATATATTTTTTTTCAAAATGTCATTCGTTTTCGAGTTACAAGCCGTCAAAGTTCAATTTTTATTTTGGTTTTTTCGCCATATTGCATTTATTTTTTAACCAATCCAGTTGATATTTGGCACACAAATCGAGCTTTGCAGACTCTAAAATTTTAAAACAAAAGTATTTTTTTAAATACCGCCAGAGGGCACTTTACCTAAAACTTAAAATTTATTTACGTCATAACTTTTTATTTTGACAGATAACGCAAAGCTTTGGCGCCATGTTATAGAAAATCAAAAACTTAAAAAATAAGGTACTCTTTATTAAAGTCGATAAACCTCACCCTTTAGGCACCAATAGACATCAAAGTTTTCATCAAATTGAACCTACATACATACAGGGTGTCCAATTACTCAACCGACAAACTTTACGGGGCGATTCTACAACAGAAAATAAGAAAAAACTTCATATAAACATATGTCCTAAACGTCTTAAGTTTTGAACTACGGTGTGTTAAATATTAAAAAAAACTTTTCTTTGTAAAAACATTTTAAATATTGAAAAAACTATTTAAAAATAATTAAAATTAAATTAAAGTTTTTGCACCCTGTATCTCGTCAACAGTAAACCTTTGTACTAAGGTAAATTGTGTGTTACTGTTTTATTTTGCCCCAAGCAGTTTGTTGTGCAGTTGTTTTGTACAGACCTTTCAGAGACACCATGTATAAACATGTATTTTATTCTTAAAATTTCTAAAAGGTAATACAATTAGTATCTTTAAAATTTGGATAAGTTATTAAATCCTGCTAAAAAAATGCAGTTATAAATTTTAAACCAAAAACTCTAAATTAAATAACATGAAAAAAACTTGCAGAAAGAAAAATGCAAGATATTTTTTAGACTGTAAAAATGCTTCTAGAGACAGTTTAAAAACGTTTTTTTAATGGATATTTTAAAAAAGTAATAAAATTAGTTGCTTAAAAATGTTATTAAATTACTAAAGCCCATTAAAAATCCAGTGATAAATTTTAAACCAAAAAGCTCTAAGCTAAATACCATGCAAGAAAAATTGCAGAAAGAGAAATGTAAGAAATTTTTCAGACTGTAAAAATAGCTCTAGAGACAGTTTAAAAAGGTTTTTTAAATAAACATTTTAAAAAAGTAATAAAATTAGTTGCTCTAAAATTGAATAAGTTATTAAATCCGGTAAAAAAAACAGTAATAAATTTAAAACCAAAAATCTCTAAATTAAATAACATGCAAAAAAATTGCAGAAAGAAAAATGCAAGATATTTTTTCAGACTGTAAAAACAGCTCGAGAGACAGTTGAAAAAGGTTTTTTAATGAACATTTTGAAAAAGTAATAAAATTAGTCGCTTTAAAATTTTAATAAGTTATTAAATCCCTTTAAAAAAATGCAGCAATAAATATTAAACCAAAAAGCTCTAAACTAAATATTATGCAAGTAAAATTGCAAAAAGAAAAATGCAAGGAAAAACAGCTCTAGAGACAGTTTAAAAAGGTTTTTTTATATAAAATTTTTAAAAAAGTAATAAAATTAGTTGCTCTAAAATTTAATAAGTTATTAAATCCTGTAAAAAAGCAGTAATAAATTTAAAACCAAAAAGCTCTAAATTAAATACCATGCAAAAAAATTGCAGAAAGAAAAATGCAAGATATTTTTAGACTGTAAAAACAGCTCTAGAGACAGTTAAAAAGTTTTTTTTTAAAATTGAAGTTAAAAGAAGAAAAATAATTTATACACTTCAAACGGCGTTGTTAAAATATACCTTTACTTTTTATAGGTCAAGACTAAAAAATAAATAGAACAAGAGGAACATAATAATAAAAAAACACATAGAGGTAGTGTAAAAATCAGTCTTTTATTCAAAAAATAAAATAAAAACTAGGACTAGAAATTTTTTAAACAAGTTAAACACACGTTTCTACAACTGGACTACATCCTGCTAAGAATTTTTCTAATAGAATACCGGAGTTCAAACCACTTTCTAGACAGTCATCTGCAGGAGCTAAAACATATTCTGGTTCAGGAGCACATACTGATATTGGTGCTCGTTTTGCAGCGCAAGATGCGCATAACCCACATGGTGCACATGACGCAGTTGGTGCTAATGATGCATATGACGTAGTTGGTGCGCATGGTATCAATGTCGGTTTGATGGCATATTTCTGACATGTACAGACTTTTCCTAAACCGATTTCAGTGGGAAGTGGAAGAGGAATATTAACGTCTGGTTTATGTATAACCTTTGTTGATGCTTCGGGGCAAGGCACAGTGGCTGGCAAAGCTGGCAATGAAAGAACTGGAGACGCATATTTATTAAAGGAAAGGGCTGGAGCTGCGCAAGGGGCGTAGCTAGGGGCTATTTTAAAACCTTTGAAACAGTTTCCATATAAGCGATTTGGAAGTCCACAGCATCTATTTTTGAAAAGGGCGAGGGATGATGTAGCCTAAAAGTTAAAAGGTTTATGTTATTGACAGGATTTAAAAGTTAAGTGGAAAAAAAAGTGAAATGTAAAAAAAGGGTATCAAAATACCAGAGATTTGGAATCGGCGCCGTAAGAAACCCCCTAAAAATTTTTAATCAAATTGATGATATCTTCTATTACTAAGAATTTATCCAGACTTTGATAAAAGCAAGTGGGTTTCTGTTTTTTCCCACTAGATGAAAAACTAAATATATTTTTTTGTTTAATCTAATAAAATGTAAACTTTGTTGTATTATTTTTTTTTATATCTTTGGACAATCCACGGAGGCTGAAAGCCTAAATACTAACGTACCGTGGGTGTCTTAAGCAGGATAAGAGGAAGTTTGTTAACACGGGACTTAAAAACTTGAAGATTTGGGGGAAGCAAAAACCTCCGCTGGCAGCAGGTTCCACAGTCTAGAAACTCTAGGGATAAAAGAACGAAGGAAATGGGAAGTTCGGGGCCTGTCCAATTGAACTATATGGGGATGCATACGCGCGGCTCACGAGTTTCTCTGTTGGGAACTGCAAGAGGAGGGACTATACTGAACAATTCGTCGGAGCAGAAGCCGTTGGTAAGTATCTAAAGAAGAGCGTATCTATAGAAGTATCTATAGAAGAGCGATAGATCTCCCACAGCTCGACGATGAGCAAGAGAAGGAAGTCTTTGAGTAAGTAAAGGATCATTAATAAGACGAACAGCCCTTCTTTGAATGGCATCAAGAATGCTGAGGGTTGTAGGGGATGCCATTCCCCAGACATGAGAACAATATTCCAGAGAGGGTCGAATTTGGGACACATACAAAGTGTATAAATTGGAAGGAGAAAAATACTTTTTGGCTCGGAAAAGAAATCCAAGCTTTTTGAAGCCGCGGTGGCTATAGATACAATGTGTTTATGCCAGTTAAGGTTATTTAGGAATAATCACTACCAAACTTTGTTTGAGTGTATTTTCATTTCTTATTTATACAGAATTTTTATTTTTATTATACCAAACACCAAAAATAATATTTAATGTTGAAACATTCTAAGGTCAAGTTTATAGAGGTTACGAGACAAGATCCAAATAATAATAATTATGTCAATGTATTACCAATAGAAAAGGTAAACAAAAAAATGCAGTGGTAATAGTTTAACGTATTTTCAGTCAGCAAAATAGTTTTAATTCTTTTTTTTTTTTTGTTTATGTGCAGAAAAGAAATCATTATATAGTATAGTGAGAACATTTTAAAAGCGCAAATTCGGTACCCTTTGAAAATAATACAAAAAACATAAAAAGGCCGCCTGCAATCGGACTATTTTATAGAAAGGCGCCGCTATTCTTTATAGCGACGAGCCGATATACTATGGGATAGAAATCCATTATTTTGGCCAAAAAGCAACTTTGAAATTTTAATGGCTCATGCTGTGTATTTTAAAGTAGATACTCCAAACTACATGTACGCAAAATAATCAAAGGATGTAACGATTTCTATTGGGGTAATAAGAAACTTGAAGATGTATTTTAAGTAAACATAAATATACAACATTTAATCTACTAAGTTTATTATTAGCCTTGTTTACTAAAAAAAGTAAAAGAGTTTAAAAAATAAGAGCTATTATTGTGTTTCCGATGCAGTCTCGCGAAGTCTCGCTACTTCTGTCAAAGATTTTTGTTACCTTTTTCTTCATCAGTTTTTGTACTTACAATTGCCTTGCTACTTCTGAGTGTAAGGACAGATACAAGATTTTTTATAACTTACAAAGTTTTCCATTTTAAAAATTAATATGTTTTGTCCTGTACTGTATATCTTAAAAGATAAAAGCATTCTGATGAAAGATATAGATTCTACAGAATCTACCCAACAAAATAGTGTTTTTTATTTATTTTATACGTTAAAAAATGAAGAAAGTTGGGAAGATGTAACTCTATTACGCGTCTAAGAATTAAAATTATTTTTCAGATTTAGATGGTCATATTTACGAAACTAATTGAGATAGAGACATCAAATGTAGTATTTTTATAAAGCTTTTTAAAAGATTTTTTGGTGGTGATATAATATTCAGGGTATTCCATTAAAAAAAAATCATATCTATTGTCGTACCCTGTATGAGATAATAAAATAAATGAGTCGTTTTCGAGTAAAAAATTATTTTAACAATAAGAGTTTATTTTTGTTTAATAATACAATATTTTATTTTCGATGTAATTTGTAATTTTTGATTCAGTATTGAAGTCCTCTCGTAGCAGGTCAGGAATTTGTTGCAAATGTTTGTTGCAATAATTTTTTACTGGAAAACGGCTTATTTTATCGATGTCAAACAAGAATACCTTTTTTTTAGCAAAAGATTTAAACTACCCAAAAACATATTTTTTGTGTCTTCACCATACAGGGCGTAAAAAATATTATCAATAATGTGCGAAAACTAGTCCGTCCCTGGCAAACTAAAGAAGCGACATAAGTTTCAAGGGCACTATTTTAAGAGGTCTTTACTAGTATGCATCGTACTAAAATATTATCAAATTATACAGAGCGCTTTAAAAGTTATTCACGAAAAATCGATTTCTAGCTGCCCCCTTTAGGGGATCATATCTCCGCAGGGGGCTTAAACGGAAAAATTTTATAGGAACTTGTCGTGTTATTTTCATCTGTTCCATACGTGAGCGAGAGATTTCCCACATTTACCCGGACACCCTGTATTTTTGCTAAAATTAAAAAAAAATGTAAAAAAGAAAAGCGCCTATTCTTTTTGTCCGAAACTTTCATTTAGTTGCCGCTCAAAACGCGACTTAAATACTTAAAATTAAAAAGAAAAACAATGATCAGTTGTACAAATTTTGCGAAAGGATTCGTCCTTAAAAAGCAAAAAAAACATTGAAAAATACCAGACGTTTACATATGTTTAAAACTTTTTTGGGGTGGTTTAATTTTAAAAAGTCTTGCCTGGTTAGCTACGGCAAAAACGCTAAGTACAGCAATTAAAAAATTAAAAATTATTTTCTTTAACAGGTGTTATACCATACGTTTACATATAGTAAGAACATTTTAAAAGCGCAAATTCGGTACCCTTTGAAAATAATACAAAAAACATAAAAAGGCCGCCTGCAATCGGACTATTCTATACAAAGGCGCCGCTATCCTTTACAGCGACGCGCCGATACACTATGGGATAGAAATCCATTATTTGGCCAAAAAGCAACTTTGAAATTTTAATGGCTCATGCTGTGTATTTCAAAGAAGATACTCCAAACTACATGTACGCAAAATTATAAAAGGATATGACGACTTCTATTGGGGTAATAAGAAACTTGAAAATGTATTTTAAGTAAACATAAATATACATTTAACCTACTTAGTTTATTATTAGAGTTATTTACTAAAAAAGTAAAAGATTTTAAATAATAAGAGCTATTGTTGTGTTTCAGATGCAGTCTCGCGAAGTCTCGCTACTTTTGTCAAAGATTTTTTACCTTTGTCTTTATCAGTTTTTCCATTTTAAAATTTAATTTGTTTTGTCCCACACTGTATATCCTAAAAGATAAAAGCATTCTGATGAAAGATATGGATTCTACAGAATCTACCCAACAAAACAGTTTTTTTATTTATTTTATACGTGAAAAAATAAAAAAGTTGGGAAGATGTATCTCTATTAAGCTTCTAAGAATAATATAAAATTATTTTTCAGATTTGGATAGTCATATTTCCGAAACTAATTGAGATAGACACATCAAATGTAGTATTTTTTAAAGCATTTTGGTGGTGATATAATATTCAGGGTAGGTATTCAATTTTAAAAAATCATAACTATTGTCGTACCCTGTATATCATATGAGATAATAATCATCGGATTACTGATTAGAATACTACCGAATTAACCAAACATTCTGACATTTTAGTTTATTTTGTACAATAAATAATAATAATGTTAAGGGGGTGTAAATTTATAATAAGATATAATAAGTTTTAGGTTTCCAAGCATTTGTAATAATCTATAATATTTTTCCAGTAAAAAGCAGCTCATTTTAAGTTAGACTGGTAAGTTTCATAATTTTGACCAACAAAATTAATTTCTATCCCATAGTGCGATGACCAGCTGCATCAACCGGCATATCATAAAAGAAATATAGCAAAGACGGCCGCAAAGACAAGCATGCCGATTTATTTGCTTTAAACATTTTTGTGATTTTTTTCTTATCAAAGAGCACCGAATTTACATTTTTAAACTGTTCCTTCTATATGTTTAAAACTTTTTTGGGTTGGTTAAATTTAAAAAAGTCTTACCTGGTTAGCTAGGGCAAAAAAGCTAAGTACAGCAATTAAAAATTTGCAAATCATTTTCTTTAACAGGTGTTTTATTTTTTTCTCAGCTACTTCACTGCACCGATATTATTATCAGTTGCTGATTATATACGGTTAAACAAGAAACAAACAACCAAATAACTAAAAGTTTTTCACCATAGGATATACTACGTGATATTTTAACGAAAACATCGGAAGTGTTTGGAATAAGTTCAGAGCACTTTGCAAATTAACAACAAACATAAATAAATTTTGTTCGATGTATATAATATTTTATATAATCCGAAATGTTTATTTTCCTAACAAGTGCGTAAAGTGATACTTTTACGCAGGCAAAAGCGGTTAGACGAACGAAGCGAAGCGTGCTGGAAAGATACTTTGCGCAAGTGTTGGGAAAAATATTTTTTGTGTCTTAAGAAAGTAGTTTTTTTTTAATTTTTCTGAACATCAAATAGTATAAGTCCGTTTCGATGGTTATTTGTTGTTGCTCTAACAACAAATTATATTTTCTAAAGTCAGATTGCGTGTACAAAGTTAAAGTTTGCGCACGAGTGTAGAAACAATGTTTATTGATAGATAAGACCAGCATCTCTTAGTTTTAATAAAACACCCTATATATTTTATAACTACTTAAAAAATCTTTTTAGTATCTTAAAAAAAATTCCACTTGTGCCAATTTTATGTAGTTTAATAGTAAAATAATACTTTTTGAATGAAACACCTGGTGTATTGTATCATCATAAAAAAGATATTTTATAGAGCTTAAAAAAAACTCATTTAATATATTATCTATTTCTTTTAGTTTTAAAAAATACGGCCATCCAAGTATTAATTTTTTTTTTTAATTTTCATTATATCTACAGCTTATAGCTGTAAGCATTAAGCTTACTACCGTTGTAATAAGCAAGAATATAATATCTACTATTTTTTAAACTTGAATGGCTATATTTCCAAAACTATAAAAGATGACTAGAATATTAAATTCAATATTTTCTTAAAGATCTATTAATTTATGACAAAATATTCGGGGTGTTTTTTTTTAATAATATTTTACTATCAAAATTCTGAGGGTGGCCATACTTCCGAAACTGTGAAAAACTAGTACATGTGATATATTTTTTAAAGGCTTTTAAAAGATCTTTTAAAATGGTAACAAAATACCGTGTGTTTTATCTAGGTACTGCCTATTTTAAAAACACAATTGTCCGTTTTTTTCTCCGATCTTTAATTTTAAAAAGCGTTTTTTGTATTTTGACCAATAACCAAGTTATTAACGTCGTCATTTGGATGACCCTGTATAAAAATAAAGTAACCACATTTTTTAGGTATAACATTATTTAGGCGTAGGTGCAATATTCCTATTCTATTTTTTAAAAACAAAAACAAAAAAAAATTGATGAAATTTTTTTATTTATTTAGAAATAAGCAATTTAATGGCATCCACATCCATAGACTGGTGGGGGAGCTGGGACTACTCCGCAAGGTGCTGGTGGGGCTGCGTAAACTGGAGCAGGGAGAACTGGGGCAGGGATAGCCGGGGCTGCTGGGGCACATGGTAACAAAGTTGGTCTGATAGCGTATTTCTGGCATGTGCAATATCTGCCCAATGGGATCTCAGCTGGAAGTGGGAGAGGGATGTTGACATCTGGTTTGTGGCTGGTTGAAGTTTTTACTGGAGCGCAAGGAACAGTAGCTGGCAATGCAGGTAATGCAGGCAATGCAGGCAATGCAGGCAATGGAGCAGGCAAAGGAGCTAGGCCATGAGGTAACAAGGCACCTAAGGCACCTAGATTGAGAGCAGGGGCAGCAGAGCATGCAGGTTTCAGGCTAGCTAACAGAGCTGCTAAATCTGGTTGTCCAACACATCCGGCATTAGCCTAAAACAAAAATTAAATTTAAAAAAACTAAATTTCAGTACATATTTTTTAACTAAGGTGTTAGGCAAAATAACAGTAGGTTGAGATTGGTGAAAAATGCTTATAATGTGTATAATAATTACATCAGTTTCTAGACTGTTATAGAAATTTCAACGGTTTTTGTTCGTTTTTCATTTCCATATCAAATTTTCATTATTTTTGTTGACCAGAGCTAATATTATTTATATTATTAAGTTAAGTAAAATAATCTTTCACAATTATTGTTGTATAAACAATTGTAATGACAAAGGTTATTAACCTATATTAATACTTTCCATGTAGAATTTTAATTACAATTTTATCAAAATATCAAATAGATTTAAAAAGAAAAGATTAAAAAATTGGCTTTTAAAAATATGCGAGTCACATTTTTTTTTGAGTTATAACTTTTGAATTTTAGGGTAAAAATAATTAGAAGATTCAAAGGAAATAAATGTTAAGTAAAAAGGTCTTACCTGGTTAGCTACAGCAATAACGCTAAGTACAGCGCAAACGAATTTGAATGCCATTTTTTTTTTGGGTTTTTAGTTTTTTGTCAGTTAACAGACTATGCTATTACCAACTTCAACAGCGGTTTTTATACCATCAAATCATATAAACTAGGAAATCGAATACGTGATCTATCTTTAAAAATTATAGGAAGTGTTTTGAATAAAATATCTTACGTATTAAAGTTGAGCCCATAAGGCAATACATTTGGTTTTAAAAGGTATAGGTAATAATAGTGGAATTTTCGATAATTTTTGGATAGTAATGGGTCTCTTTTTTAATAAGTTTAATTTAAAGCACTATTTTAATTATTATAGTAGTAAAGGCCTTTGACCCGATTTGACTGATTTTTATCCCAAAGTTTGCTTTTTACGTGACAATAAAAAGTGCTAAATACAAGTTTTTAATTTTTAATATTTAGGTAATGAGACTTTTTTTTGGAATTTTATTTTATTTTAACTATTTTGTTTTTATTGCATGTAAATAAAATATGTTATAGAGACGTACTAAAAGCCCAGCTACTAATTTTCATTCGATAATTTTTTGTTTTACAAAAAATATAGGAAAAAGCTGTTAAATTATTTTGGAAATTAAAAAAGTCTTATTCGTAGGGGGCAATCACATTTTTTTACAGTATATTCCTTATATGATCCTAGATAACATATATAAGACCCAGAATTTTTCAAAAGGTACTTCATATACAGTGTGTCCCAGAATAGGTGTTACAGAGGACAAATGGACCAAAAATTTTTGAATTTTAAAACAAAATTTTGGGAATACTGCTCGCATGGTTCAAAACTAATAAATACAATATTGTACTTCAACTGGTATAATACAGGGTGAGTTATAACTAAAAATATGAAAAATGCCCTGGACAAGCTACTTTTATTTTTATAAATTGAACAAAATTGTATAAGTAAATGTTGTAGAGAATTAAATGTTATGTCAAAATTTGAAGTTATATATATATATATATATATATATATATATATATATATATATATATATATATATATATATGTAATTGTCAATTTTTACATTACGCACTACAACTTAAATTATGGGCAAAACAGGGCAAAATTAAAAAGAAAATTTAATTTTTTTTTTAATTCAATGCCTTAAGCCAAATATTGTGAAAACTGTTAATTCATAATGTAAAAAATTGAGAAAAATATTTTTTTACTTTAATTGTTTACCTTTAAATTTTGACATTTAATTTAATTTTATACAACATTTACTTATAAAATTTTGTCCTATTTTTAAAACAAAAGGTACTTAACCTTTTTTTTTATCTTTGGACAATCCACGAAGGCTGAAAGCCTAAATACTAACGTACCGTGGGTGTCTTAAGCGAGGTAAGAGGGAGTTTGTTGACACGGGACTTAAATACTTGAAGATTTGGGGGAGGACAAGGCCTCCGCTGGTAGTAGGTTCCACAGTCTAGAAACTCTAGGGATAAAAGAACGAACGAAATGGGAAGTTCGGGGCCTGTCCAATTGAACCGTATAGGGATGCATACGCGCGGCACCACGAGTTTCTCTGTTGGGAGCTGCAAGAGGAGGGACTATACTGGATTCGTCGGAGCAGAAGCCGTAAAAGTATCTATAGAAGAGCGATAGATCTCCCACAGCTCGACGATGGGCAAGAGAAGGAAGTCTTTGAGTAAGTAAAGGATCATTAATAAGACGAACAGCCCTTCTTTGAATGGCATCAAGAATGCTGAGGGTTGTAGGGGATGCCATTCCCCAGACATGAGAACAATATTCCAGAGAGAGTCGAATTTGGGACACATACAAAGTGTGTAAATTGGAAGGAAAAAATACTTTTGGCTCGGAAAAGAAATCCAAGCTTTTTGAAGCCGGTGGCTATAGATACAATGTGTTTATGCCAGTTAAGGTTATTCTCAAATGTGACGCCCACAAAGTTAAATGTGTCCCCGCTCTGCAAAACCTGGCCACTCATAAGCAAAGGATGACTGTTTGATGATTTTTTCGCGACACAGTCATGTGTTTTGGATGCATTAAATTGAACGAGATTTTTGGCGCCCCAATCCAATATCAAATTGAGATTCTGTGAAAAAGATATCTGCATCGCCCTGCGTTTGCTTTCCAAGTCGGATTGAAAGATTACAATACAATACCTTTTTTTTTTTTTGTCGCTCTTTCGGGGTTATCCCACCCAGGCCCGACGACCGCCCCCTAGGTGATGCACTGCAGCCTGAAGGCTTATTGTACCTTGACCCCTACTCCTTCCCATTCACACACCATTCATTCCATAACTTGGATGGTTGTTGCTCGGTCCGTTTGTTCACCCCGAGCAGAACACCGCGTGCCGTTGCCCAAAACTCACAATGCCGGTCACCCATCCAAGTTATGGGCGCGCACTTCACTGCTTAACTCCGGAGATCGACGCTTGCCGATACAACCGGAGCAGCCACAAGCGCGCGATTAGTTATTACTCGTCCTGTATATTACCAATTGGAGTAAAATTTTGTATTTATTAGTTTTGAACCTTGCAGCCCGTTTTTTTCAAAAGGACGTTTAAAAATTAAAAAATTGTTGGTTGTCCTCTTGTAACACCTATACTGGGACACAATACATATAATTTTAAATAACTTTTATTTCTTAATGAAACACTATTAAGCAGATTTCAAACATTTTGACTTGCCCTGTAATATCCATGGACATTTAGTGAATTTTATTGCTCTTTATCTAGTTTGGGACCATGCACGATTTTTTATCAAGGACAATTTTGTAATTATTAATAAATCCATCGATATTTTATTTATCACCGCAGATTTGGTCCAAATATACATATTAGGTTTGGTCATATTATTTGTATGACCAAACCTAATTTTCAATATAACTGTTTTTACATAAATTTACTTAAAAATAAATAAAAATTAATGCTGCACGTGTTCAACCTATTCCCAAGAAACGATCTAAATCTCTTCCATCTAACTATAGACCAATTTCAATTCTCTCAGTTCTTTGTAAAGTAATGGAAAAATTAATTAATTCACAAGTTCTTAAGTACTTAGAAAAACACAAAATTTTGAATAAGAGGCAGTATGGATTTCGCCACAAAAATCTACAGCAGATCTTCTTTCCTTCGTATCACACTGTTGGAATAAGTCTCTTGAGTTTCTAGGTGAGTCCCAGATCGTTGCTCTTGATATATCCAAAGCTTTTGACCAGGTCTGACATGCCACACTTCTTAATAAACTTTCCTCCTATGGTCTTTCAACTAAACTCTGCACTTGGCTCTCTAGTTATCTATCTGATCGGCGTATATCAGTTATTGTGGACGGCCATTCTTCAAGCTTTCACCAAGTAAATGCTGGAGTCCCTCAGGGCTCAGTTTTGGCACCAACATTGTTTCTTCTTCACATCAACGACCTTCTCTCGTCCACAACTAATTCCATTCATAGTTTCGCCGACGATAGTACCCTCCACTCCAGTTTTCAGGTTCCTAAACCCATCACTAAACCTGACTTGGAAAACAAACGCAGAGCGATGCAGATATCTCTTTCGCAGTATCTTAATTTAATATTGGATTGGGGCGCCAAAAATTCAAATTCCTTGTCGCGAAAAGAGTCATCAAATACTCATCCTCTATTTATGAGCGGCCAAGTTTTACAGAGCAAAGACACCTTCAATCTTGTGGGCGTCACATTTGAAAGTAACCTGAACTGGCATAAACACATTGTATCTATAGCCACGGCAGCTTCAAAAAGCTTGGATTTCTCTTTCGAGCCAAAAAGTATTTTTCCGCTTCTAATTTATACACTTTATATGTGTCCCAAATCCGACCTCCCTTGGAATATTGTTCCCATATCTGGGGCATGGCGGCGTCCCCCACAACCCTAAGCATTCTTGATTCTATTCAAAGAAGAGCTATTCGTCTCATTAATGATCCTTCACTTACAGAAAGGCTTCCCTCTCTTGCCCATCGTCGGGCTGTGGCGGATTTATCGCTTTTTATAGGTACTTCCATGGCTTCTGCTCTGAAGAATTGTCCAGTATAGTTCCTTCACTCACGGTTCCCAACAAAAAACTCGTGGTTCCGCGCGTATGCGTCCCTATACGGTCCAACTGGACAGGCCCCGAACTTCTCACTTTGTTCGTTTTATCACTAGAGTTTCTAGATTGTGGAACCTGCTGCCCGCGGAGGTCTTTCCTTCCCCCAAATCTTCAAGTATTTAAGTTCCTTGTCAACAAACTCCCTCTTACCTCGCTTAAGACACCCACTGTACGTTAGTATTTAGGCTTTGAGCCTTCGTGGTTTGTTCAAAGATAAAAAAAAATGTAAAAATTAAGAAAAATATATTTTTACTTTAATTGTTTACCTTTAAGTTTTGACATTCAATTTAATTCTTTACATTAATTATAAAATTTTGTCCTTTTTTAAAACTAAAGGTGCTTTACCTTGGTCATTTTTCATATTCTTAGGTATTACTCTGCCCTGTATATTACCAATTGGAGTAAAATTTTGTATTTATTAGATTTGGACCATGCGACCAGTTTTTTCAAAAGGACGTTTAAAAATTTTAAAAATGTTGGGTCCTTTGTCCTCTTGTAACACCTATCCTGGGACCCAATGTATATAATTTTAAGTAACTTTTATTTCTTAATGTAACACTATTAAGGAGTTTTAAAACATTTTGACTTGCCCTGTAATATCCTTAGACATTTAGTGAATCTTATTGCTCTTTAACTAGTTTGGGACCATGCACAATTTTTTATCAAGGACAATTTTGTGATTATTAATAAATCCATTGATATTTCGTTTGTTAACCTTTTTAAAAGTCACCGCAGATTTAGTCCAAATGTAGGTACATATTAGATTTGGTCATACAAATAATTCAATTTAACTGTTTTTACATAAATTTACTTAAAATTTATTTTGCCATTACTATTAGATGGCGCCACATACAATAACATTGATTGATTAAAATGGTCATAACTTTTACCTCCATGTATGCATATTTGCAAGTGGAAATAATAAAATACCATTTAATTTTTGTTAAGAAAGGTATGCTTCTTTGATTTCCACAAAATAGACCGTTTTCGAAATAAACGATTTTTTATTAGGTTACCGTCAGGTGTCGCAAAAGATTGTGGAAGGAGTCAATATCATCAGGGCCCAAGAAGAATCATTATTTAGGGTCAGGCAAAATTTAAATAAAAGAATTAGACAATGTGTCCTAGTGAATGGTAAACATTTTGAACATTTATTATAATTAATAGCCTTTTCTAACTTTATCGTTGTTAATTAAATTTTAAAGTGTTCGTGCGCAACCTAATAAAAAGTCGATAATTTCGAAAAGGGTCTACCTTGTGAAAATCAAAGAAGTATACCCTTTTGACTAAAATTATTTCTACTCGCAAATGTGCATACAGGAGGTCAAAAAAGTTATGACCATTTTATTCAATCAATGTTATTGTATGTGGCGCCATCTAGTGGTAATGTCAAAATGAATATCATATTCGTGTTCGTCATCCCAAATAGTAAAGTACACCAAATTTCACGTTATTCTGTTCAGTGGATTCCGAGATATTTCACTAAATGTTTGGTAAAAATTAGTTTTAACACCCTGTAGAGAACCAATATAATTTTTAAGCGATATTGAGCTCAAACGCTTTATTTTTATGTCAGGTATCCTACATTAACCTATGACCAATTAATTACGGGATACCCTGTATAAAGAAAGCCTAAGAATTGTCAAAACAGCAAAAAGTCACAGAAATGCCTGTTATCGCATAAAAAAAATGTTAAAACAGTTTTTTTTGCTTTAAATCAACCAGTTTGCAGATTTGAAGGGGATTTTAAATTATAAACATCTCTTCCCTATAAAAATTTTCGATATTAGGAAAAATAAGGGTACTTTCGTCCAGAGCAAAATTTGCATTTTTTGACATACCTCGTATACCAATGCAAAAATTATGTTTTTTTTTAATAAGATACGCTATATATTTTATCACTACTTAAAAAATCTTTTAAATATCTTTAAAAATACTATTTGTACCATTTTTTCATAGTTTTGGCTAGTTCTGGTTAGTTCTGATTGGAATGGTTATCTTAAGAGTTAAGTAGTAAAATAACACCTTTTAAATAAAACACCTGGTGTATTGTATTATTATAAAAAGACATTTTAACAAAAACCACATTTTTGATATACCGGGTGTTGCATCGCCGGGCGGGACATAGGAAATCCCATGTAATTTTAATGGGGTCAATTATTGGCTCCCTAATTATTTTAGAGAAAAATTCTATTGAAATTTGTTGAAGAGCATGCAAATCTACGTCAATGGTAAAAACTTTAGATTTTTCGGTTATCCAATTTGCTAGTTAGATGCTAATATATTTTTAAAAATTGTTACATTATTATCGCCTCATATGTATGAACAACAATAAAAATACCAGTTAGTACGATTTTTGATAATAATAAAGCACTAAATTTCAAAATGACAACGTAATGTCACGCTAACTGGTATTTTTATTGTTGGTCATAAATATGAGGCGATAATAATGTAACAATTTTTAAAAATATATTAGCATCTAACTAGCAAACGGGTTAACTGAAAAATCTAAAGTTTTTACATGGACGTAGATTTGCATGCCCCTCAATAAACTTTAATAGAATTTTTCTCTAAAATAATTAGGGAGCCAATAATTGACCCCATTAAAAATTACATGGGATTTCTATGTCCGCCCGGCGATGCAACACCCGGTATGTATCTATCTTTTTTAGTTTTAAAAATATGGCCATATAAATCTGAAAATCATTTTAAATTACCATTATATCTACAGCCTTAAGCTGTAAGCATTAAGTTTACCACCGTAGTAGTAGTAAGGGAGTTTATAATATCTACTAGTTTTTAGGCTTGAATGGCCATTTTTCCAAAACTATAACTTTTATTTAAATCCTATCTATTTCAAAAACACACCATTTTTTTCTCCGATCTTTAATTCTAAAAGCGTTTTTGTGTTTTGACCAATAACCAAGTATTAACGTCATCATTTGGATGACCCTGTATAAAAGAAAACTAACCACATTTTTGAGATATAAACTATCTAGGCGTAAATGCGATATTCTAATTCTATTTTTAAAAAACAAAAAACAAAAAAAAATAGATGGAAATTTTTATTTATTTAGAAATAAGAAATTTAATGGCATCCACATCCATAGACTGGTGGGGGAGCTGGTACTACTCCGCAAGGTGCTGGGGCTGGGAGTGCGTAAGCTGGAGGTGCTGGGAGTGCGAAAGCTGGAGGAGGAAGAACTGGGGCAGGGAAAGCCGGGGCTGCTGGGGCACATGGTAACAAAGTTGGTCTGATAGCGTATTTCTGGCATGTGCAATATCTGCCCAGTGGGATCTCAGCTGGAAGTGGAAGAGGGATGTTGACATCTGGTTTGTGGCTGGTTGAAGTTTTTACTGGAGGGCAAGGAAGAGCTGCTGGCAATGCAGGTAATGCAGGTAATGCAGGCAATGCAGGCAATGGAGCAGGCAATGGAAGGGAAGGAGCTAGGCCAAGGGCAGGTAATAAGGCACCTAGATTGAGAGCAGGGGCAGCAGCGCATCCAGGTTTCAGGCTAGCTAACAGAGCTGCTAAATCAGGTTGTCCAACGCATCCAGCATTAGCCTAAAAGAAAAAATAAATTTATAAAAATTTTGTGGGGATGATTTATGAAAGAAAAAAATACTTCACACTGTTTTATTTAAGGTGTTAAGCAAAACTAGGTTTCTACAGTAGATTAAGAGTTTAAAAAACGTATAGGTAAAGTTAAAAGTTAAAGTCATTAATATCAATATCTGAAAAATATTTTTGTAATTTACTGGAGCGCAATGCTGGGAAATGTATGTTAGAAAAATTGTAATTGTAAATCTAGTACATTACTTTAAATTTATACGTTTTAGATTTTATTTTAATGTTTCTGCCATTAATATTATAATTTTAGTTAGGTAATTTTTTGTTGTACAATTGTTGTTTTATAAACAATGGCAATGGTAAAGAGTATTAACCTATAATAATACTTACCCTATAGGATTTTAATAACAAATTTATTTAAACATCAATTATAAAAAAATAGTTAATATAAAAAAATTAGCTTTAGAAAATGTTATAGAAGTTTTTTTCTTTAACTACAACTTTTGGATAAAAGGTTTAAAAAATAAGAAGATGCAAAAGAAAATATGTTAAGTAAAAAGCTCTTACCTGGTTAGCTACAGCAACAACGCTAAGTACAGCCAAAACGAATTTGAATGCCATTTTTTTTTGGGTTTTTGGTTTTTAGTCAGTAAACAGACTATGCTATTACCAACTTTTACAGCGGTTTTTATACCAGATCCCATTATCAGATCATATAAACTAGGAAATCCACTACGTGATCTATCTTTAAAAATTATAGGAAGTGTTTTAAATAAAATATGTTATGGAACAATGTTGGGGTAGTCCGCGTTTCGCGTCGTTTGCGAGTGTGAAAATTGGTACCGAGTTGTACCAATTATTTTTGTTTGGGATGTGTATGGAAAAGTTTGATCCTAAGATGGCGGTGTCTAAAGCAATTGATGGCTGCTTAAATAAAATTAGTTGGTATTTTCGTTTGGTTAGAAACATGGTTTATTTCTCTTATAATATAGAAAACCGATTTGAGATCGTTTAAAAAGAGTATTTTAAGGTACTTATGTTAATATACTAATATAGTGACTTCCAAAAAGTTTGACACATATGAAAATTTTCTACTTAGATTTTAATTCCAAGTCAATGTGCAAAAAAAAATAGAAAATATTCTTTAACTAAATATCACATTTTAAAAAAGGGTGCACAAGAAAATTAAGGAGAATTTTAAAATCTTAGATAAATTCCCCTAAAAAAAACTACAAATTAAAAAAAAATGCATACATTAATTAAAAAAATATAAAAAAATGGTAGTTTTTGGCTTTTTAATGAAACAGGCGCTAAATTTAAAATAATAAAGAAACAAGTAACGTATGTCCTAAAAGTTTTGGCACAATACTCATTGTCTTTAATTTTAACAAAAACAAAATAATATCAAGTTGCCTTTGAAAACAAAAGTTTATTTACTTTATTTACTGTCAGTTGAGATTTATTTATTTTGAAGTTTTCGCTTTAAGATGTCGTATATGTAAATTAGAAATAAGAAAAAGTATCTACAAGTTAGTTGGGCAGATACCCAATGCTGAAATCTGTCGAATATTCCAGAATGAAAACATTTCACGCAGAACCATTTATAGAACAATAGCGGAGTTCGAGCAAGGAATACTAGGTATGTCTGAATCTCCCAAAAAGTGAGGAACAATTAAGACGGCGAATTTACGAGAAATTAAGAGAAATTAAGAGAAATTTAACTGAATTCCGTCCAGGACCTCATGAGAGACATTCGAAGAAATTTGCGTCTGGTAGAGCAGAATGGGCCACTCCACATAATTCGATAGTGTAGTTTAGTTAAGTATTGAGTTGTAATTTATGATAACTAGTTAGTGTTTAAATAAATTTCTTCATTAAAAAAACAACGATAAATATTGTGTGCCAAAACTTTTAGGACATACGTTAATGTTAAGTGTGCCTTTTACAGTTTAATATGCCTATAAAACCCCCACAATGGTATAACTAAATCCATAAAGCCGTTTTATTGTTTTATTGGATCGAATTTTTGAAAAAGAATTAAAGAATCAGGATTTTTAATTTAAATGATCAATAACAACAATAAGAAAACGTATTTAGGTTTTATTCGCATTTTTATTTTTTGATAAATATCTTAAATTTATTGGAAAAAAAACAAAAAATTAGGGGTCCCCCAACATGCTAATTTTTCGTAAGTAGCTTTATTTTGACGAGACGCCCGTTTATTAACTATTTTTCCGATATCTTTTCTAATAATTATTCAAACAATAAATTACTAATACGTTAACTTTTAAATCGATTAATATTCCACAACTTTTATTTAAACTTTCTTCTCTAAAATTAATATTATCAAAGTTATAACGCGTTAATTTTAAAAAATCCTGTGCCTGGGCGGTTAACACTAGCTGGACCTGAACACGTCATCCAAGATCTGGCCAGGTATTACTCTATGCATACTTCGTTCTTTGTTGTAACTTCGAAAATATTAATTTAGGAAAGAAAGTTGAAATTAAAAGTTTTTTTTAAAGCAATTTATTATTAAAACAATTATCAGAAGAGATATCGCTAAAAAGTCAATAAACAAACAGCAATAATGTTATAAATCGTGAACGGAAAGTACTAAGAAAAAAATATTCAACAAAAAAGTTTAATTATCTATAATATAGGTCCTTATAAGTGTGGACCTCAAGTGCACGGTTACGAAGATAGAAGCCCAAACGGTTATTCGCAAAATGGCGGCACTTTCGTTCGCCATGTTTGTAGTATTTTGTGGTTTTAGGTTCATTAGGTCATACTGCACCTTTCCATGGTGGTAGCTTACAGGGGTAGCAGGAATTAGATGTGTTGATTTGACAAATATCAAAAATTTATTACTAACAGGTATTTTCTCTGTTAATTTTCAAAATTAATATTTGAATAAACTGAAAAAATATGTATCCTAAAAAATGTATGGTTTCATCAAAGAGTCCCCTACCACCAACATGTATGGTTAAGGATGTTGTGAAAAATAACTACTAACCAGCTTATCTTTTTTTTGTTGATTAAATTATATTTATATAATTATTTAACAATCACATTGTCCTACACATTGCGAGGTACTTTATTCTGGTTAGTCCTGGTTAGTAGTTTGATATTCATCAAATCAATATATTTATTCTCTGCTACTTCTGTATGCTACCACCAACGAAAATTGTTGTAAGGAAAAAGTTGGTCGTCTCGTCAAAATAAGGCTAC